>CAJHNH020003404.1:0-70354 GCA_905116865.2 Candidula unifasciata | reverse complement strand
GTGAAAAACATTGCATTTTGAGTTTGCTACAGAACTGGGGAAAACACCCACCCATTTTTGGGGAAAATAAATGCGAGAGGGAAATTCTCGTTTTCTGCTTTCCCTTCCAATACTTACGGGAAACCCCAAGAAGGGAAAAGAAAAGAAGAGGGAAAAAAAACAAAATAAAAAATATTAATAACAATAAAAAAATTTTTAAGAAAAAGAAGAAGAGAAGAAAAAGAAGAAAAAAGAAAAAGGGAAGAAAAAGGGAAAAGAAAAGAAGAAGAAGAAGAAGAAGAAAAAAGGGAAAGAAAAAGGGAAAAAGAAGAAGAAGAAGAAGAAGAAGAAAAAGGGAAGGAAAGAAGAAGAAGAAGAAGAAGAAAAAAGAGAAGAAGAAGAAAAAGAAGGGAAAAAAAAAAGGGGAAGAAGAAAGAAGAAGAAAAAGAAAAAAGGGAAGAAAAGAAAGAAAGAAGAAGAAGAAGAAGAAGAAAGGAAGAAGGAAGAAGAAGAAGAAGAAGAAGAAGAAGAAAAGAAGAAGAAGAAGAGAAGAAGAAGAAGAAAAAGAAGAAGAAGAAGAAAAAAGAAAGAAGAAGAAGAAGAAGAAGGAAGAAGAAGAAAAAGAAGAAAAAAAAAAAAGAAAAAAAAAAAAGAAAAAGAAAAAGGGAAAGAAAAAGGGAAGAAGAAGAAGAAGGAAAAGAAGAAAAAGAAGAAGAAGAAGAAGAAGAAGACAAAAGTAGAAGACGAAGAAAGAAGCGAAGTAAAAGGGCCCAAAAGTAAAAGGGACAAAGTAGAAAAAAGAAGAAGAAGAAAAAAGAAAAAGGAAGAAGAAGGAAGAAGAAGAAAGAAAAAGAAGAAAAAGAAGAAAGAAGAAGAAAGAAAAAAAGAAGAAGAAGAAAAAGAAGAAATAGAAAAGAAAAAGAGAATAGAAAAAGAAGAAATAAAAGAAGAAAATAGAAGAAAAAGAAAAAAAAGAAGAAGAAAAAGAAAAAGAAAAAAAAAGAAGAAGAAGAAGAAAAAGAAGAAGAAAAAGAAAAAGAAGAAGAAGAAGAAGAAGAAGAAGAAGAAGAAGAAGAAGAAAAAGAAGAAGAAGAAGAAAAAAAAAGACGGAGGAGGCCCGGGGAAAAGATGAAGAGAGTAGTAGAGTAGGTGGAGTGCAGAGGCTGGGGAAGTAAAAAGTTACATTGAACATGACTTGGTGAAACAAGAACTGAATAACAATACGTATAACAAAAATGCGCATGAGGAGAATGCAACAATCAATACTGGCAATGTAAGGGAAAAGTCACCTGTGAAATATGTTAGTAAGTTGCCAGTTGCAACAAATGTACCTAATTTGCCAGGGAAAGAAAGCAGACTAATACATGGTTCCTCTGCAGACTCGTTTGCCTCTTCTGAAGTGAAGTATACAGTTACAGAAAACAACAGCTATAAAACATGTCTAAAACCTGGTAAAAGAGTCATGTATGGAAACAATAGTACAGAAACTCGGCGACGTAATTTCTCGTCTTCATCTCTTCCTCTGAGTCTGATGACAGCCACCATTGAAGAGGTGGAAGATGCAGACTACCTTGCAGCGCCACCTAGCCCTGATGCCCACCACCCTCAGCGCCACTCATACAGCGGGAGCTCAAACCCCGCCTCAAAAACCCCGTTTCGGACGTTACGACGGGAAGCTCGAGTGCCCAGCATGAACTCCCCTCCGAGAGTCAGACCGCCTGGTCCTTTTGTGGGCTTAACTCGATCTGCCAGCGACAATACTTATCGAGTCGCACGCCTGAAAGATGTCGATATTGTCGGCGAGAGTTTTAAATCTAGATTTCCTTGGCAAAAGGATGTTGCAGTACAGTGCAGATTACCGTCTGACTTATCCGTACAGTCCAACCTACAGAGAGCGATGTCTGGCCCTTCGGAGTACTCGCACTGCCAACAGCTGTCAACATCACCACCGACACCAGCGAGAAGGGCAGCAATGCACTACAGTCGTAGTTACTCCCAGTCTGATGTCAATCAATACCCCACGAATAGCACAACTGACAGGGTTTCTCGCCCCATCTACCACAGGAAGTCTGACCCCCAGAACATGTTAACTTCCAACAATGTCTCAGGGAGTAGCAGGCAGCAGTCAGTTCAGGGCGACAACTACGGCGTGGATCGAACAAGCTGCTATCAAAGAAATTCGTTTCAGAGAAGATCACGATCAAGTCTTATGGGATCACTGGGGAATAGCAGGTAAGGTTATTATACTCATTGCCATCAGCATTATTATCATCATTATCATAACGTGCTTACACTGTGTTCTCTATCTTTAAACAATTCTCTCGACCCAGTTAAAGTATCAAGATATGTAGGTCAGTATGGTGCAATTGTTTACATTCCCTGGATTTTGCACTCAGTATGACCAGGCTGCCTTATCAGTATCATTATACCCAACTGCATGGCAGCTCACAGAACGATGCCAACGTAATCACAAAAATGCAAACACAGACAGCTTCTTCTCTTAAAAAAAAAAAAGTGGAACATTTAACAGAATGAGTTAGTTAGTTAGTTAGTTAATCTTGAAGACAAATATGATGTGCACACGAATACAATGGAACGTGGTTGGCAAACCCTGCTAACGGAGTTAACCTCCCATTTTTTTCTGTCACTTCGGCATATTAGAATAGTAAGGCTGCAGGTCAATAGACTGATGCTATGTTTTAAGTACTGCTCTGCCTATACCTTAGAATAAAACCCTTATGAGACCTCGTGGGTAACGCCAAAGTGTGCCCTGTCCTAAATACGGTCTTATGACAACTTGTACTTTGTGTTTAACAATATCTTTCTGTTTGTCAGTCTGCCTTCCTACCTTTCCGTGTAACTGTCTTTCCGTAATTTCGTCCGCCCGTCCGTCTGCCTAACGCTCCGAGTTTCTATCTATCTATCTATCTATCTATCTATCTATCTATCTATCTATCTATCTATCTATCTATCTATCTATCTATCTATCTATCTATCTATCTATCTATCTATCTATCTATCTATCTATCTATCTATCTATCTATCTATCTATCTATCTATCTATCTATCTATCTATCTATCTATCTATCTATCTATCTATCTATCTATCTATCTATCTATCTATCGGGATCTATCTATCTATCTATCTATCTATCTATCTATCTATCTATCTATCTATATCTATCTATCTATCTATCTATCTATCTATCTATCTATCTATCTATCTATCTATCTATCTATCTATCTATCTATCTATCTATCTATCTATCTATCTATCTATCTATCTATCTATCTATCTGTCTGTCTGTCTGTCTGTCTGTCTGTCTGTCTGTCTGTCTGTCTGTCTGTCTGTCTGTCTGTCTGTCTGTCTGTCTGTCTGTCTGTCTGTCTGTCTGTCTGTCTGTCTGTCTGTCTGTCTGTCTGTATGCCTGCCTGCCTGCCTGCCTGCCTGCCTGCCTGCCTGCCTGCCTGCCTGTCTGTCTGTCTGTGTTCCACCCATCATTCCCGCCTATCTACTTTCTTGTCTACCAGCCTGCCTGTATGACATACATTGTCTGTGAGTCTCTAGTTCAATCTCAGTCCTTTGTTTTTGAACCAGACCAATCATATTTGTTTTAAAATCTTCGTCAACGTCTAAAACTAACACCCAGGCCCCGACAGGCGCTTGTCAACTGTTGAACAGATTCCCTTTTAATGGGAAAGTCTGAGACATTGAGTCCCGCTGACATGTCAAGGATTTCAAAATGTTTTACATGACATTCTCAGTCCGTCAATGACTTCGACAGAGAAGTACTTTCTAGTACTGCTTTTGTTTATTTTTTTTTAAACACACGATGGGGTTTTACCGTGGGTGGTAAGTGGTGGGTTATGAATGAAGAGTACACGGTTATGAATGAAAAATACAAGTGTAGTGGAACCTCGGTTCTTAAATTGTCTAAGTATTTAAAAGTTTTCTTTTGGAAACCGAGTTGTAAGAAACGTGAAACCATTTGCCTCATAGGAATTAGTTAGTTAGTTAGTTAGTTAGTTAGTTGGGTTATCGTCATTGCACTCCGGACATGTCCATAGGTGCTCAGATCCTCCCCTCAGTATGAACCCCAACGTCCGATGGCTAATAGTACCAGTTCTATGTTGATTAACAAGTCTTCTGACGTGTCCGGTGTGCGTCTCGTTTTTTGCTGTGCCGATCTTAATTCCCAAGTCTGCCATTCTGGCGAGTGATGTGGATTCACTGCCACCAAAGTCCTCTATCCTTCCCATTTCTCTGAGGGCATTGATAATATCAGCATGATCCATAGGCCGACCGTCGGTAGTGATAGCGGATCCAGCCAACCTGTCAGCTCTTTCATTTCCATCGACGCCTGCGTGTCCCGGAACAAAAATAAAGGTGACTCCACGCACAGTGGACTTCTGTAATGATTCAAGCCATTGTCTTCGCACTGAACCTGCCTGAACCCTCCGGATCATACTCATTGAATCACTGAGTATACATATGCGGGTGTATTTTTGTGTTTCAAGCCAGGCAAACGCTTGCGTCACTGCCATCACCTCCATCGTCATGCTGCTGGTTGTCATGGAGAAGGCACCGTTGGCTTCTTTGACTGTTCTGCCCGCTGAGCGTGCTGTAAATGCCCATGCGCTTCTTCTTTGGCGTATAACGAATCCGTCTGTGTAGATTAGTGCATCTGCTTCGTCTGAATTTTCACCGATGAGAGCGTTGACCTCTGCATTAACAGCAACAGGATTCTCTTCTCTACATCGCCTGTTGAGTGTGACAATACAGGAAAATGTACAAATAAACGCCTGAGGCACAGGTATCCATTCTGCACCAGGTATGATGTCGGTTAGGCTGCATATTTGCCTAATAACATCTTCTGCCCGACCTAGCCACGATTTTCCCCTCTTCAGTCTGTCGCCCTTTTCACTAAAAAGCGCTTGATGCAGTGGGTGTTTCTTATCAGCACATATTTTGAGGTATGCCCGAGCCCTCCACATTCTGATCCTTTGGTTCATTGTTGGAAAGTCAAGTAGATACCTCATTGCTTCACAGGATGTGTCTCTTGTACATCCCAAAATAATGCGCATGGCTTCATTTTGCACCTTTTCGAGTCTTTCAATCTGGGTAGCACTGACAGTGAGGATGGCCAAAGCGTATTCAATGGGTGAAAGGACCAGACCGTAGAATAGAAGTATTAGTAGTCTTTGCTCGATATTGGAAGCAGCCATAATCCTCATTGCAGATAGACCTTTGCGTGCTTTTGTTATCACATGGTCAACGTGTTCCCTGAATGACAAGCTGCGATCGAACCTCACCCCGAGAAACGTCATAACGTTGGTTCTGATCAATATATTATCACGCATTTTCACTTTTGGTAAGTCCGACTTGACAATGTGATTGTTCAAAGAGAACCATGACACTGATGCCTTCGAAGGATTGACATAGGCATTGGAACCATCACACCAGGCGGCAATTCGATCGAGTTCTTTGTGCATTGTGCTGGCGATCTCCTGTCTATCACGCCCTCGTCGATAAATCAAAATGTCATCAGCAAATGACAAAGTCCTTCCCTTTCCATTCAACTGCTGCTCAGTGATCATCACCGTATAAACGTTGAATAAGACTGGTGATAGCGGTGATCCCTGTGGCAAGCCTGGACATATCGTTTGCGGTTCTGAGGACCAGATACCACATCTTAGTACAATCTTTCTCTGGAACAGGACCGCAGCAATCCAGCGGATCAGAATAGGATTGACTTCTAGTTTAAGCAGTAATTGCATTAAATATTCGTATGGTACTTTATTGTAGGCATCTTCTAAGTCCAACACTGCCGCACATGTCTCTTCTTTAATCTGAAATCCCTCGTACACATCGTAGGCAAAAACAGCAGCATTGAACCATGTCTCTTTCTTCAACCTGTACCCTCCAAGTGTTGATGGGAACTTATCATGTAGTTCCAAGTAGGTGGTCAATCTTTGTGCGACAATTTTTTCCAAAAGTTTGCCAACAGTATTCTGCATCGAGATGATTCATAGGAATTAATGTTACGTAAACTCATTTATGTCCCTACTCAAGACGATTGTTCATTTTTTGTTTAACTTTTTGTGCATACAACTGCGTAAGAAGACAATGGATAATATATAATGTTACCATATGTGTGTGTGTATATATATATATATTCTCGACATTTGAACATTTCTTTTACCTAAAAGAAATTGACGATAAAGGTTTTGTCTGCTCATTGAGAAGGTAGATAAACTAGCTGTTCCATGGTTACCTCATTCTTGCAGGCTTTCCACTAAATTGTGCTTAACAGCGCTGCCAGTTTCCAAGCCGAAAATTTTTACTCAGAAACACAAATTATAACACTCTGGCACATAGTATCGCAGCGCCTTTCGACCAACATCTTCTGACATCATCGACCATTTGTTGACCGCATTAACTCCCAGGACACGAAGAGTATAATTTTAACTTATTTAGTTTCAACAGACTCCCTTCGCATTTGTTGTTTTTCTCTAAAATTCTATGCCCGGCTCTCTAGCGTAGTTGGCTTAGCCGGATTGCGCGGTGACCGGGTAACGAACTCCTTGTGGTCTGGGTTTACTCCCGGGGGGTAGGCAGAAAAGCCACATTTCTCCCGGATTTACGGTATTTACAATGGAATCAAGGCCGTAAGGTTGCGATGTCCATAATACCGAGCCTAAAGGTTAACAACTCATGGCTTCTGGATACTAAAACAAAACTCTAAACTTCGAGTGTCTCATCAAGGGTATTACATAAGGCTTTTCCGTCCCTATTATCATTTCCACTTATTTATACACATTGTAGTATTTATGTGAACTCCTCTAGACACATTTGTTATTTGTCTAATGTGACAACTGTTGCGCATATAAAACATTTTTAAAAATATATGTCTATGAAATAGATGTAAGCTTGTGTGGACTATATAACTTGTTGTGTGTGCATGGTTAATCAAGTTTTAGTGATAATTAAAATGAGTTAAAGTCCTGATAGAACCACAACAGGTGTTGGTGTATGCAGTTATCAACATCGCATCAAACTGAACTTCCAGCATCTCCTAAAATCAGCAATATGTTTAAATAAATATTTTGCAGTTTACTACTTTAAAAAAATGTAAATCAATTTTTAAAAACGCTCTCTCTCTCTCTCTCTCTCTCTCTCTCTCTCTCTCTATCTATCTATCTATCTATCTATCTATCTATCTATCTATCTATCTATCTATCTATCTATCTATCTATCTATCTATCTATCTATCTATCTATCTATCTATCTATCTATCTATCTATCTATCTATCTATCTATCTATCTATCTATCTATCTATCTATCTATCTATCTATCTATCTATCTATCTATCTATCTATCTATCTATCTATCTATCTATCTATCTATCTATCTATCTATCTATCTATCTATCTATCTATCTATCTATCTATCTATCTATCTATCTATCTATCTATCTATCTATCTATCTATCTATGTGTGTGTGTGTGTGTATTTCTGTCTCTCTCTGTACACACACACACACACACACACACACACGTGTTTTTATGTATGGGGAGGGAAGGGGGTGGGCTTGTTTCAAATTAGTATTAATCAGAGGCCACCAGTTCGAGCTAACTTCGTACAAATTGGTTACAGAATAGTAGTTTCTAATTTTTCTCCTTCATTTTTGGGGTGACGCAAAACATTCTTCGTTCTCAAGGTTTAGGCATCAGTCTGAACTAATTACTTATAGCTTTTCTTCTTCTTCGAGGCAGTAAGTTCTGGCTGTTCGTTCACTTCTAGACTTGGATCTTGTATCAGAACTTGAGTTTCGTGTGAACACCCTATTTCTTTTTTAATCGGTTTACTTCTATTTATACTGTTTATTCGTCGCCTTTCGGGCGAATTTTACCAAATGCTTTCAAGAGGGCAGTCGGTCTATCCCTCTCCCATCCCCTTTTCCTCAAAAAGTGCACCGGGACTCACACAGAGCTCAGTACAAATTTGAAAAAAAAGGAGGGGGGTGCTACTGTAATAATAATCCTTATCAGCTCATTTGACAAAAAGAAAAGTCTAAATATTATAAAGAACGAATGTTGAAAATGGCAACAATGTTGAATACCTGAACAGCAGAATTAACCAAAAACTGAGACCATTTAAACAAATCAGTAATAGTCCATATCATCAGCAAACAAACTATAATAAACATTCTGACGACAGCCATCTTTCCCATGACCATGTAAGTCAGTGACCATTTCGTGACTTCTATACCAGATAGTCGAGGCTTGTAAACCTCTTCTGCATTCGTCCTTAAAATGACATGTAATATTTTGTGATGTAGTTTACAGCTAGGCTGCGATATGTGCACGTTACGGATCATTACATCGGACTTCAGAAGTTGTAAGAACCTAATTTGTTTTCACGCAATACTCTTAGACAGCTGTAATTCAGCATATAATATAAATGGAAAGAAAATGGGAAAAGTGAAATTCTACCAGATTTTAATGTGTTAGAAAACCGCTACCCAAACAAAACAATGTCACGTAAACTGAAACATCGCAACCATTCAAAAATTCGCAGTAGCTTACCAAAAACAGTAGTGGACGGCGTGGTTTATGGAAAATCAGGGGAAGGTCGAGAAGCACGTTAATAAACACACCTTGAACGTGAAAAAAACCCAAAAAAAAAAACAAAAAAAAAAAAAAAACAATGGAAGTAACAAGGAATCGAGCCGCTTTCCCGCGGATCATTGTTTAGAGTCTCGGGCCACACTTATCTTTTCATTCCACTGGCTAGACGTTAGCGTGGCTGCTTCAGTATAGTCAGTTAAGTGACTGTGTATTTGTGTAGTTTTGCTTGATGTGTGTATGTGCTGATGAAGACTGTAGCCGCAACGTTCACTTTTGGTTTGGATTTGTTATATTGTGAAGCTCGCTTATCTACTTTTCGTTCGCTATTAAATCTTTCCATACTATTGTTTAGAGCAGAGTTCTGCAAATATCCTGTAGTTAAATGATGCTAATTATGAGAATATCCGCTTTCTTCATCTTTCTCTTGTCATCTAATGGTGCAAATCAATAGCTGTCTGTTCTATTTATTTTTGTTGTAAATTAAATGTTACCCGACCGTACGCAATATTATCTAAACTTTCTGAATGACATGAATTGTGGACGCGTAGTTGCTAGATACCTGCAGGAGCGACAGCCTTAGGTTCAAATACAAATCTAGCCTTCACATGGTGGGTTCCGGGACCCCGTTGTGGGAAAAACAAGAAAAAAGAATATACCCACTAACTTCCCAGCAAGCGTGTCGTAGGAGTCAACTAACAGGGAACTTCCTTCAAAGTCAGACTGCATCTGCCCGAGTGGCAAGGAATAAACAACTGCACACAAAAAAGCAAGTAAAACGGATGTACATGCAAAACGCAGGCTCTAGCACAAAGCCAAAGTCTAAATGGAGGAACAACCAGGGCTTTCCGCCGGAGGAAACAGAAGTTGAACAAAGAAGAACGAGATTTTAGCCTGATATTAATAAACTAGGCGTCAGTTTCAAAAACAGATACCATGAAATGTCTTTTTTATTAACTCTTTAAATCGCATATAAGTATTTCTTTAATTCCTCTTTTCCTAGTCAAACTTTAAATAAAAAAAATAAAAAATTTTGATCTAAAGTGGTTAAAAAACAAAGAAACAAACATGGGACGAACGGAAATAAAGTCTTCTTCATTTGTCGTCTCAGGTTGTAGCCCGGTGTCGTGGTTTTCTGTATTTGTCTTGCGCTTCTCGAGTGGCTTGAATGATGGATTTGTTCATCATTTTGCATGTCTCAGCTACATCATTTATCCATATCTTTCTTGTTCTTCCTCTCGCCTTTCTCCCATATATATATAAAGTCTCATAAACAGTCTGATCTAGCTGCATTCTCTCTAGATGGCTGAACCATTTCATTCTTTTTTTTGTCAATATAATCCAGACATGGTCTTATTACAACTTTCTCTCTACTGCTGGTATTCGTAACCCAGTCTCATCTAATGTTGTTAAGTGACCCATAAGTGACCCACAAGAGTCTTTTTTTAATATTTCAATGTTTCTTGAGTAGTAGCAATCAAAAAGACAAATGCCGGCTTGCTAAGCCTGTCGCGTGGCGGGGCAGAAAACAAATCTGACCTGGCTGGTGCCGGTCTATGTCAAGGCGAGCCATGCCCCGTTAGCATGAAACCTAGCGGCTTCAGTTTTCCGGAGTGCACCACGAGAGGGTGGGGTTGACCTGGGTGCTTTACTGTTCACTGGCAAGCTACTAAAATTTCACTTCTCCGAATAGGAGAAGCTACCTAACCTTAACACTGCTAGCTGCAGTGCCAAGCGCCTGAGCAAGCCCTTTCATGGAACTGAAGTAATAACTTGTTTAGAGTAAGATACAGTTACAGCTGGGTGGGGTAAATGGTACCCAAACAAGTTTGGCATGCTAGACATTTCAATATACACAAAGCAGAGAGAACTCACTTGCACATGATATGGCTGGACCTCGACAACGCCTATGGGACTGTTCCTCTTCGCATGTTCCACGTAACGACACAGATCACCGAAATGATCGAGCAATATTTCTCAAATGTTGCTATACGCTTTTCTACCCCGACGTTTACTACGAGATAGACTGAGCTCTAAGTTGGGATATCGACGATCTCGCCGATACTGTTTGTTATGGCCATACAGGTCATGTTGGGACGGGGCTGCCGGCTACTGGCAAGGTTTTCAGATTGGGAACCACTGGATGCTGCCACTGAGTGCATTTATAGGTTAACATAACTGCCAGCTTAATATTCAATCACCGATTTATCCAACGTTGTGTTTCCAATGTGTCAGAATTAATTTGTAAATGTGACTTAAAAACAACCTCATTAAGAAGGGACGACTTGCTACAACAGGCCAAAAAATGTGATTAAAACATGCATTTATTTTAATTTCTCATAATGAAATGTTTGTTCATTGCTTTCATTTATGAATTAACTGCCTTTTTCTTTCACCTTAGGCGGCGTCGGGGGAGGGGGGTGGTAAACAACTGCTAGTTTTTATAAATTCAGAGCATATACTCATAAGCTGTCTTTAGAGAGTGTCACACGGAAAATGAACTGTGTAGGTCCAGCAATCTCCATAAAAAAAATTTGCACTCGCGAAAAAAACGAGGCGATACATGAATCAAATCCACATAATTATTTAATTAATTTAGGGAAGTAAAGACCGCTGATGTATGGTTACTTACACAAACACATATTTACACGCACGCGCCTGCACACGCTAGGATCAGTAAGAATGAGTTAAAAGTTGACATCACAGCACTCAGTGAACTCGCATAAGCGCTCGGTCTTCATCTTCTGCTACACCCGCAGAGTTCCATTTCCGATGGGGCCAGTAACAGTATAGTTGCATATCTCTCTCTACTTTCCACTTAGTGTTATCGTCAACCCGATCACCTGGTCACTGCTAGCTACAGCATTCTCTTCAGACCTTGGTGACTTATGTTTGCCTACGCACTATTGACTCGCTTCCTAAGTTACCCTACAAAATCTAGTTTACATGGTGCAGAACCAGCCAGTCTGCGTGGCAACAATATCCAATGAATGGTAACTACCGAGGATCCCTAAAGCGATGGATGCCAGTTTGGAATGTTGCCGGTGACTTCCTCCACTTAAAGTCTCCAACTAGATGTTGTGCTATCAGGTGCCAGGCTCTGTTTAATTATGTAGCGTCCAGACGCGGTTGCTGTTAGGCCCCCTGCTCTGCACGCCCCCCCCCCCCCTTTTTTTTTTTTATTATATAATTCTGATGATTCTCAACACAAGACCTCTGTACATATATAATTACATTACCTGTCAGGAATCAGTTGTTGAACTTCTAATTCAGCAGCGTCTGTTGGCCAGTCCCAGCACTCCCTGGCTATTGTGATTAGAGCCCTACAAAATCAGACTTGCTAGGGCACTTTGACCCACACTGCTCTCTTCGTCCAGTATTATCAATCATGGACACATGTCTACACACACACACGCACACACACCACATTCACACACGCATTCACAGGCAAAGTTGAGAACACTAGGGGGCCTAATACAATGTATGACGATATTTTAAATACATTAATTAAGCCAGGCAATGGGGAGTTTAATGATTGTTATACTATGTTGGTCTGAGGAGAATGGTGATGCGATGAGTTAGCAAGGAATATGGCAGACACTCAACACTCATGGGAAGTGTGAGACGCATTTACATTCAGACAGTTACTGGTGCCATCGAAATTGCAACGTTTTGTTTGCTGCTGAAGATAAGGACACAGCCCGTTTAGGTGCTGTTCCGAGTGCTGTGATGTCGATTGTTAATTCTACATTCAACATTCATTTCTTCCCAGGTCATTACCTGGCACCCACTTTCGACTGTATCGATCAAGGCGCCAATGTTTCAAGCAATAACATGAGGATTTGAACTCTAGACCATCTGTCAGGCAAATACGTGTAAAGCCGCTGTGTTACCGCTCACTGAACCTCTTTATTACATCACAGGGTTCAATTACCAGGGATAGGCTCTATCATGTTTCATCACAACTTACCTCCACTTGATTTAATCGAAGATCTCCATTTTATATTTTACTCCACATATATACTGTACCAGTCTATTGATTTTATGGAGTAATATTTCTTTAATGTAAAACTTCTTAACCGGAAAATAATAATAATTATAACGTGTCCACATTAGTACAATTGAGAGTGATCATTTAGTTACTTTAATCAAGATTTTCTTAAAAATTAATTCAGCAATGGTAACTGAAACTGGACTTTATCGAATTCATGAAATTTATTGCACATTTAAGATACCTTTAAGCACAACCACCACCATAATCATTTTTAACTTATAAATTTATTATTAAGCTGAGATAATTCTGTCCGTATTCCATAGTTGTCGATTTCAAGTTGTACTATAGACATGGCCAATGAAACATTTCTTTAGGGGTGCCTAGCTGGTCATGTTCTTAGTACACTTGTTTTCATGTGGAGGTGATAGGTTCGATTCCCGACACTTTAATTATAGCCTTCACGTTGCCTAGTGTGTCCTTTTATCTTTCTACTTATTTTTATAAGTGCCGATCAAAACATTGTCTGTTGTCTGTATCTTCATTATGTGTGTATATATATATATCTTTATATGTGTGTGTATGTGTGTGTCGCATACACGCTCTATTCCCTTATATGAAAACAACTTATACATAAACATGACACACACACACACACTCACACAACCAGCTGAAAATAAATCTAGTGCCTTCAAGACAAAGAGCAGACATAGTAAGTAAGTAAACGTTACCCCACCGAGACATCACACAGATTGATAAACATCTGTTGACACAAAGTGCAACCATGCGGATGAGGATCACCCGTGGAGAGGTTCCAGAAACCCAGTTCAACCATTAGGTTATATTAGGGCCCTCGGCAACAGTCGGTGCGGGGCTTCAAAATAACAAAAAATTGCAAAAAAAAAGCCACTTGCATATATTGTATTTATTATTAGTTTGTTTGCGTTTGCTAGCGGTAAAATCCAGTGGAAACTCCTGGTTGTTTATCCACCTCTGAACTTTGACTGTGTTTAAGGGCCAGATTTTTACGTGTGCATCCGTTTCACATATCTTGTTCATTTGTATGTAGACTGTTGTTTCCTTAACTCTCAAACAAATTCACTCTGACATTGACGGAAACATTGTATTTAAGGGAGACAATTTGATTTTACTACTACAAATGGCGTCATTCGGGAAACTTCAGTTATAACCCTTGATATTTGTTGTCGCGTAGAGAACCAAGATTAGAATTTAACCCTGGAAAATTATAGTAATTTCCAAAAAAAATAAATAAATGGATGTACGTGGTATGTAAGTAAATACATTATAAATATTCTCAGACAGGTAAACCGGTACAACTATCTTTAAACAGTGATAACATTTAACTGCACCGTCTGGTGATACTAATTAAAATCGCCATAACAGGAAATGGTCGTTCGAAAGATTTATATCTCAAGGAGCCCGGCTCTCTAGGGTAGTTAGCTAAACCAGATAGCGCGGTTCACTCCCGGGGGTAGGCAGAAAAGCCACATTTTTCTCCCAGATTTACTGTATTAACAATGAAATCAAGGCAGAAAGGTTGCGATATCCATAATACCGAGCCTAAGGGTTAACAACTCATGGCTTCTGGATACTAAAACAAACAATACCTAAATGAAAATGTCATCATTGACTATAATAATCAGATATACACAGTGCTAGCGGGTTGCAGATGAAAACCCTTTATGATTGTGTTGTTGTCTTGAGTTGGGGGAGGGAAAAGAGGGGGGGGGGGTGAGGAGTCGTCTAGATCAGGCGGGTACAGGAGATGTGGCATACAGTGATTGTGAAGGTGTTCAATTCTGTCAACTGTTGCACGGACAGTGTGGGATCGAGCTTTGTCATGTTGCAAAAGGACATCTTTACTCAAGGGTATCAATATTCAACATAACTTCATCTAAACAGTATACTATTGTCATTTTTTAATGCTTATTTGATTATGTTTCATTTTATCATTCGATTCTACCTCTTATCACTACAACGTATTGATCATTATCATCTGTATCTCTACTACTCCTCCCCCATGTCCCCCTCCCCCTTTCCTACTGTTATTATATATTATCATCATTACTTTAATGACTATTTTTTTTTAGTCGTCTGTTTTAATTTTTTTTTTTTTTAATTTATTATATTTATTTCACAATATCTTTTTTTTTTTTTTTCGCTTTTATAAATTATCACATGGGCGATAGTAGTTGGAGTATTCTCCCCTTTGTTATGATTGTTTTTCAGTTTATGTTGAGAAATTCCCCGGCGGAAAAGGTTAATTGGTGTGTTTTTTTTTTTTTTGCGCACGTTATCCTGCTTTCCCAATTCGTTAAGCTTTTTGGTCACAGTTCACTGGATCAATTTACCCAGAAGTCCACGTCGTTTCAATTTGACTGCCGGTCAAAGATGATTCTTTGGAAGATTTGTCTACCTATCGCTGGTGACAGCTTAACCTTTTGGCAAATAGTGCTCTAAACTTATGTTGCAGTTGGCTGCGTGCTTAACATTTCTGGTGTCCGTGAGGAGGGGTGGTATCTTACTGTGCTCGCTCTCTTTACTCCAGGCTCTTGTGGTGTACTGAGGTTTCATCTGCAGTAAAGATTCTTGATGTGAAACGTAGAGATTCTTGATATGAAACCGTCCCCTCCTGCTCCAGAGCGCGGCAAATGTTTCTGCTCGTTGTTTCAATTCTGGGGTAAGCTGTTGTGACGCCCACCCTGCAGATACGCTGCAGTACTGTAGAACATCATGGATGACTTAAAGTCAATCAGCGATTTTTCTGTACCAGACCATCAACGGCTGCAATCGACCCTGGGGTCAATACTCTGTGTGCTTGACCCGAACGTAAACAGAGTATCACAAAAGTAAAGCCATTTTGAAACTTCCTACTTTACTCATTCGTATATCAGCTAGGTTTGTATTTGAAGCCCGTTAAAAAAAAGTTATATACTTTGTTTGCATACCTTACGTGTGCGATCAGCAGACATCCTGGATATTTGTAATGGTAGCCGAAATGTTGTTTCGTTGATGAATGTAATGAATGACATGATCTAATGAAGGTAAACTAAAGAACTTTGTTTACGCCATTGGCACATTGAGCATAGGATGCAGACCTCAAGAGCTGGTGTGGTCAGCATCCTGCAGACCGCCGTTACTTCTCATGAGATAAACTGGTAGCCATTTTAAGCTGGGTCCAATTGGGAGCCATCAGATCAAGATAAAAACAGTGAGCAGATTATTGTATTGAGACATAGACAGTCACAGTTTGTGGCTCTAGGAGAAAGAAATGTTGACATAAGGTGATAGCAAATTTACGTCGTGGAAAAGAACAGGAGGAATAAACGCAGAGAGTCTGGATGACCTGGTTATATGATATAATCCAACCAAAAACTGGTCTAAACCAAGGCTCTGGTGGTTATGGTCAAGGGATAGCTATGACAGTTTTCTTGTTTTCTCAGTTTTTCCGCATGGCACTGTTGTACACTGTGGATCACCCCCTATGTAGACTATGGGTGTACAGAGCACTTATTTGTGTTAGTCCATGTAATATGTATGTTAACGCACTGATACTTCTTAGTATCAGTAAACAACTAAGTATGTAGGGCTAGGGTGCCTACTCTAATATTCCGCTGGATCTCTCCATGATGGATGTGCTACAGTCCTGCATAATATTAAATAACGTACACTTGGCACAGCACCAGCAAATACACTTGTGACTTTACTGACAAGTCAACACTAACGCTTGTGACAGGCCACATAAACTTTAATGTTATTAACAGTACACGTCACAGGATAATGATGATTATTCATTAATATATGTACGATAATAAATCTCTATTATCTACACGGACGATATAAAAGATTACAATTTTTTCTCAAAGGACTCCTGCCATTATAAACTAAACAGACATTAAACTGCCTCCCGCAAACAACGGCTAATCAAAACCTCACACAGAGAAAACGTTTCTATAAATCCTCATAAAGAGAAAACAGCCAACACACTGTTTCTGCTAAACACGACTGACTTCGACGCTAGCGAAAATCACGGCCTTCTCTATTTATTAGAGAAGGCAGGGGCGAAAACTCAGCTGCTCGAGCCTTTGTCTTCTATCCCCAGAATTCAATTAGCTCGTATAATTACCTTCGCCTAGGTAACGACTCGTGGCCGCCCCATGACCTTTACCTGTGTTCTTCTTGCTAGATGAAACTTCAACTCTTGGCCATATTAAGATTACAACAGGCACATGATGTTATGAATTAAAACAAAAACCCATAAATTTCACTACTTATCACTTTGCTAATCAATACCAGTTACAGTAAAAGGGAAAAAGTTATTATATTCAAAAGCGAATAACCCCAAACTAGGACCGGTAACGGGGCATTAGGTCAAAAACATGAGCCATACACTGACACGAGCTGAGCTTCGTTAAGACCCGACAGTATATACCTTTATGGACATTCCCATACCCGCTTCGTGACAATCTCCAGCATCCAGTAAGTAATTAAAATTCTCGTGGTACCAGTAACAGTCTGATTGTGTGTCCTTCCTTTGCTTTGAGTGTTCATTGTCAGCCGAAATCCTCCTGTCCCTCCCAGCTACACCATTCTCTCCATACTGTAATTATATATCGAGCTTCCACGCAGTTCACTTGTCCCTAAAAGGCCTTGACCACATCTAACTTTTCATATGTCAGTTCACACGCAGTGCTGTAGCGCCAGCAAGTTTGTATGGCTTTTCATTTCCCAACACACCTGCATTTCCTGAAGAAAAAAGATACAATGTCAGGACGCTGGTAATAGGTGAGCCCTGAAAAGGTGCTCGTCACTCTGCACTGTAACCCGTCCTTCTTCGCTGCTCTGACCATACATTGCTCTTCAAACGACCGGATGGGTCTTCAGTTTTCAAACCAGCAGTTATCTTCGTCACCATGTGGGACGAATTTTTCCGTTTTTTTGAAGCCCCACCCTCGTTGTTGCCATGGGTCCTAATTTAACCTGACGGTTGAACGGAGTTTTTGTGACCTCTCCACGGATGATCCTCACCCGAGTGGTGGCAATTTAGATCACGGGGTGTCGCTCAGTGTGGTGTCCTAGTGGGGTAAATTGTCAGTCAGTCAAGTCAGCGGAAAGCTTCTGTGACTGCCTCCACCTTCATTCATATACTAGATGTTATGATATTATATCTTAGTCTTTATTGCACTAACGGAACGCCCTTTGGCGTTTGCAATAAACCACCTACACTCTGTTTAATCTCTCAACAAAAAGTCATCAGTTTAGACATACCTATCACATGGGTGGAAATTGACCAATCCCTGCACTTCCCTTCCAATTGTCGCAACAGACCGTTGCTTCTTTGACAAACATTCAACATTCGAATAATGTTACTAGTAAATCCACTACAACTATAGGGAATTAAATAAAAATAATAATAATAATAACAACATTTGACTGTTGTAACTATCGAATATCCAACACTCGCCAGGTGAATCTAACGAAGTTAAAAATTCGTGTGTGATTATCAACAAATTAGTGATTAGTGAGATCTATCATCACAGCGTTCCGAACAGAGCCATAGGAGTTCCGATCTCATCCTCAGTAGCTGCACAAAAAAACGACTTATCACGCCCGTTCTGTGTTGATTAACCAGAGTTCTTCTGTTCTTGGTGAAATTTTCTCATCTGGCTACTCCAGGTTGCATCCCCATTTCTACCAAGCTCGTCAAGGGTACTTAGTCATGCTTCTTATAATCTTCTCTACGATATGCAACTTGCATGGTAAAAATTACATCATTCATGTTCAGTGCTGTACCAGTCATGGTAACTGGGTTTTCTTCCAGACAACGGCACGCTCATTGCCTTGAACACCTTCATAGTCCAGCAGAAAGATAAAGGTAGGCGAGATAGTTGTGATGCACTGAATTAGAGAATCCATTCATGTCTGAGGAACCTTGCCTGGATTGTCTTGAGCATATTCATTGACTCGCTCAGTCCATGTGTAAATTAGTGAGTACCCAGCCATGTCCGTGCCTTTTTGCAGCCATGGTCTCCAGTGTGAGACTCCTGGTTATAGCAGCAGCTAACAAATTAACGCTAAACTGGTCGAACTTGTCATGATATGCATTGCAATTGCCCAGACAATGCAGCATGCAATTAGCATAAGTAATGCAACACACACACACACTACTACAACTACTACTACTATTATTACTGCTACAACTACTACTACTACTACTACTACTACTACTACTACTACTACTACTACTACTACTACTACTACTACTACTACTACTACTACTACTTCACAAATGCAGTTTTCTTGTTATTCCGATTCGAATTCTTTTAAAGGAGAAAAAAAAAAACTCAACCATTTTCAACTGGCTAGCCGAAGCGGTCAACAATTGGCAAATAACTACGTGTTACGCCGGGTTATCACAATTGTAAATTGTTTATAAGTAGTATGCGGTGCATGGGACCTTCCCTGACAATCGATCATCCAGATTGAATTGTGTTTTTCATTTAATATGAGAGTGTTAAATCTTAAAGTAGCAGTGTGAAGCGAAACACACCGATAGATTGTTGTTACAAATGGGACGTAATAGAAAATTTAATAGAAACGAATACAAAAGGCAGTTTCTCTCCCTTTGTAAAGTTTAGCAAAGTTTTTTTTTTTTTTGGTTGTAAAACATTGAAGAACGTAGTTACGTAAGAGCAGCAACTTGCTGAGATATCAGTACACAGTTATTGATTAGCACTTACATAATTCATCATCTAGCACAGTTTTTCGCACAGCGCAAAACCTGCCGGACTGGCTTAGTTTCGAAGGCTGCCACCGGCCCTCATAATTCATAATTGTCCTACTAAATAGCATTATAATTAACGAAAATTAATTAGCTATCCTTACGTCCTTCTTAGGACGTTATTTTTTGTTATTTGAAGCCCCACTCTGGCTTTTGCCAGGGGCCGCAATATAGGCAGGTCATCATTATGGCCAAATGTCTGAACGCGGTTTCTGGGACCTCTCCACGGTGATCCTCATCCGCATGGTGGCACTTTGTGTCATCGGGTGTTTATCGCTTGTGTGATGTCCTGGTGGGGTAAAAAAGCCAAGCCAGCCAAGCCAACGAAAATTAGAAAAGTATTACACCTCTCAAAGTTAACAGATTTGTATTGTTGTTGTTTATGAAACCATCATTATCATCATCAAGTGGCTTGCCATCATGCTATAGCAATCATTCCTCTCTACAATCTTCGATCTTCATCAGCATGTGACATTTGGTTTGCTGACACCCCTCCTTGCCATGACAAAAGGCTGTCCAAAATATTTTCGCCTTGTCTTTCTCTGTCTCTTTTCTGATAGATCTTTCTAGTTGTCATAACATGTTCCAGTTTCCTTCTTCTCTTAATATACTCAAAACTGTTTGACGACTGTCGTTTTCTGATACTTCTGATAAGCCTTCTTCTTTTTTTTTTTTTTTTTTTTTTTTTTTCTAAACATCTGGGCTGCTATTTTTGACCGTCCTAATAATTCTAGGAATCATTCCGTAAAAACACGTTTCCAAGGCCTCGCAGAAGAAATGAAATCACAGCAAATTTAATTTATCTCGCGGACCACCCAGTTGGAAGCAGTTATCTGCTAGGTCCTTTGAAGACCCTTGCTCGTATCGCAGCTTTGCGAAAAATAATTACAGCGTCTTATTAATTTTCCCTGATTCATGTATTCTGATGCATAATATGTCTACAATACGCGAAGTCCATCTTTGTGCTGACCCATCCCTATTTTTTCTTCTAGAAACCCTGAGGTTTGTTGCTTGAACAACGGATCAACATAATGGCACACGGGTAGTAACCCATAAGTGCTCTGTTCTTCTTCTAAATCCAGTTTGAGTCCAAATAAGCTCAGCTCAGTGCACACCCTCTTTAGCGCCAGTGAGGATCCTGAAATACTTTAGGTAAATTTGTAACTCCAAATTTTTCCAGGGTAGCGCCGTTTTGGTACTCTTTTTGCATTCTAAATGTCAATTGTGTTTTTACGTGCACAACAATGCATACAGGCGTCCGATCTCACTACCCAGAGACCAGGGGAAATTACGTGAAAAAATACCCACCCTTACCGGGGATTGAACCCGGAACCTCTGACACTCGAGGCGGACAACGTTCCTCGAGACCACTGAGCCCCCTCGTGTTGCACCAAAATACTGACTGAATACTCTCGGAGATTTTGTATCGGTCTGTTGATCTGTGCTGCGTGACATTTCAGCCGTCGCTAGTCTCCTAGTGACTTCATTCGGAGAGCCTTTATTGTTACTCACCATGAAGCCTAGTTTTTTTTAAGTGGGTAACATTTTCAAATTCTTTAGAACTTTGGGTCAGTGTAAAAGCATACGAACACATTGCGGACACCATGAAAGCATACGAACACATGGCGGACACCATGAAAGCATACGAACACATGGCGGACACCATGCTTAGAGACCACGCAGTCCCTTTTTCTTCTATTTATCCATCCTTCAGGTATTTTTTCTTTCTAAACTACTTTGTCCTGTAAAATATGATGAGCAAGGTACATTTTTCGGTAATCGAAGGAGAAGCAGACCTCTGCGAACGTGGATACAAGACATTGAAGATGCATTGACTATGGAAGCACATGTGGTTGAACAAATTGACAGAGAACGAGAGACCTTCAAGTGTGCCATGATGGGAACGATGTTCTGTAAAGGTCCAGCTGATTGATAATGATAACGGGGACCCTGATGATTACTGATTTAGAAATCCATATCATAGCACACGGGACTTCATTCGACTAGCGTTCATTGTTGCTCGTCAGGAAGCTTAGTTACTTAAAGTGGGTAGCATTTTCACATTCCTCGGAACTTGGAGTCAGTCTGAAAGCATACAAACATATGTCTTCGAAGACATTCGTGGCAGAGAGAACGAGGAAATAAGCCAGTAAAATTTGGTTGGAAATAGATTGAAGCACTGGGAAATTTGCGGAGGTTACAGGCAATTGAAACTAATACTAAAGTTATGTTTAATTGTAATGATATGTTTCACATTTCTAGGACTGCTCCCTTTAAAGAATCACTATGTTGATCTTTGGAAGAGAACTAAAAAAAGTTCAAATGTGTCAAAGGGAAAGAAAATACGCTGGCGTTGGACACGAAACACGTTGATAAAACTTGAGAACAGTATAACTAGAATGTATTTGCACTAGAACCTACATAGCGATAAATGCACACCAAAAATACAGGGCACTAGAGTGTGGAGTTAGCAAGATAAAAAGGACACAGGGTGAGCTGCATGCAATATTGAAGGATAGAACGACTCGGCTTGAGTTGTTTGTGGGTCTATGCTTCATTGGGGGATAGAAGGCAGAAGAAGTTTCATTCTTTGTTTTTCAAGGAATCTCCTTATTGTTGTTCGTCCACAACAAGTGATGATAACCAGTCCTTTCATCCAATAGTGACTGGGCTAGGTTTTATGAGTGCACAGATGGCTGATAAGGGCCAATTCCAGAACTGACAATTCTTGAGCAGTGAGGACGGCGAATTGAAACCACACCTCTCTGGTGATTTGCTTCAGTGTCTTTCATGGCTTGTCTTTTCTGAATTGCTGCTGCAGGTCTAGTAACTCCATGGGTCACAGGCTCCTCGATGAAAAGAAGAGCGTCAGGTTGAGCGGTTCCCAGGTTTCAGGATCAATACAGAAGTTTCTCAGTGAGGTCTTGAGGTTGTCCTTGAAACGTTGCGTCTGTCCACAATGAGAGCGTTTTCATTTTAGTAGCTTACCATAGAAAATTCTTTTTCTTTTTTGGCAGTCTTTGGTCAAGCATGCGGGCTATATTATATGACCTACCCAGCGAAATCGTGATTGTTTTAGAATAGAGTAAATACTGGGCAGTCCAGCTCTGTCAATGACTTCAGTGTCAGAGATCCTGTCTTGCTATTTTATGTCCAGCAATGTTTCTGAGGCAGACTCTGTGGAAATGGTTCAGCTTCTTAGCATGTCGCTGGTAAACGGTCCATGTTTTACATGCATAGAGAATAACAGGGAGTACGACAGATTTGTACACTTTCAGCTTCTTCTGCGAGCTGATGCTCGCTCTGTTTCATACTTTAATTATCTAATTATAGTCGTTGTGTCAATAGTTCTTGTAATTTCTTAGTTTCTCACACGATTTCTTGTAGTTTTGTTCACGACTTTTCTAGAACATCTCATTTCGCTGGTGTTTAGTTTTCTTTCGTGTTCTTGAGTCAATGTCCAAGCCTGGCAGTGATAGCTTAAGGTTGGTATGAAGACTGCATTTATAATTTTTCGTTATATCTCTACTGGGGTAGCCGGATGTTTAAAAATAGAGTCGGTATTAGTACTCATAACAACAATGTTTAGTTATTTGTTTTTTTTAGCTATCCTGTTAAAAAAAAAGTCTTAATTAACAATTGTAATGGCCAAGGAAATAACTCAAAAACGTAACTTCTACCCACATAAGATGTGGTCCTTCCACATTCTTGCCACACTAATCAGATATAGTACTCTCTGACAACGCTGGAGATGAGGAAAGGCAGAAAGCAAGTGAGAAGATGCTAGAAATGTTTATATCATAGCAACGATGCACGTCTGCCTCAGAAGTCACTGACAAAACACGGGTCTAAAGTCCATGGACACACATGATCACAAATACTGCATGGTATGGACTAAGAATCAGTGGCGAGGAGTGATTAATTCGCACCTGTAAGCACTTATATTGGGAAAGATATCACGTGTTTTTTTTCCTTCTGGTCGCTTCACCGTTGAGCATATGCGTTCGCAGCCGGCATTGCTTTACTGATAGCTTTACACGTTCCTATTTCTGCACGAGTGGCGTAAGCCTGCAACGCTGTATTCAAGACGTAAACCGGGTAGCGAATGTGTAATAAATAGCAAACAGTAAAAATACAAGTTAAATATTTTTTCATCTTTGGCAATGGAAAGTGAATGCGTCGATCACAGCCTTGACATACACGCCTCGCTACTGATAAGAAAACGTAGGCAAGTCCGTCATAAGTTAACATGTTTACCAGTTGATGCATTTATTTTATCAATATAAACGTAAACATAAAGAGTATGCTCTGCTGTATGGCAGCAAATCTTGGAATGTCAGTCAACAAATTAGGAATCATTTGGAAGCAACAGAGATGTGGTTTCTGAGGCAAATGGTACGAATATCTTGGAGCGCCAGAGTAACAAACAAGTTTTTTTTTTTTTTGAAAGAAGCTAATGAAAGTAAATCTTTATATACATCAATAAGAGGGAGAGAAACTGTTCTTTGGCCACGTAATGAGAAGAGAATCATTGGAAAACATCGTGACAACTGAAAAGATTGGTGGACAAAGGGGTAGAGGCAGACAAGAGCGATGATGCTGGATGGGCTGAAACAATGGCATGGAGGGATATCATCAAGAGAGTTGTTTCGGGCAACCAGGGATCGTGATTTGTGGAGATGCATGGGGGCCTACATCAACTGGCAAGGCACATGATGATGATTTTGGTACCTGTCGTGCAGCAGCATTCTGTGCTAGATTTATATTTGAAAAGGTTCGTGGTGGGCTCAACATTTCACCAATCACCTTTACTTACAATGCCATTTCCTAGCGCCCGAAGATCAATTATAAAATTTCACATAGATTTCAGCCCAAAAGCTTCACACATACAGGAACGGATTTGTATAAGGTATTGCACGTGTATTCATCTACCAATAAAGTGTGCTTTACAGTACTAAACCGTGTTAGATAGTTTTAATTATATAATTATGTCTCACTAACACATAATACCAATCATAATATCAACATTCAATAATAATGCCAACGCGTAATGTCTTTCATTAACTGAAAGTGTTTGTGTGTTCATTATTATGTTTCGACACTTACACAACGGCCCTTCACATTTTTGGACAGTTTCAAAAGATGACTTGTATAAATGTCTGAAAATCCTCATTGTATTAATTAATTGTTATCATGGCATTTTACTACCCGTTATGGTTCTGGGTCCCATGGTGGGATAAAGAAGTTAAGACCCACTGCCTTACCAACAAGCATGTTGTAAAAAGTCAACTAATTGTAGGGTTTCATTCGATGCTTGACTGCATCTGCCAAAGAGGCAACAGTCTGCAAAAACGGATGTTCTCGCAAACTCAGGGTATGAAAAAAGACTTAAGTTCAGAGGTGGACGAGCAACCAGAAGTTTCCGCCGGAGTTAACAGCTGGTGAATATGAAGAAGAAGAAGAAGAAGAAGAAGAAGAAGAAGAAGAAGAAGAAGAAGAAGAAGAAGAAGAAGAAGAAGAAGAAGAAGAAGAAGAAGAAGAAGAAGAAGAAGAAGAAGAAGAAGAAAAGTATGATCGTCAACAGTTTCATTAAACATCATCATTTTTAGTCATCACCATTAGTCATTAAGCATCACTGATAATTACTGACATTCATTAATCATTAAGCATCATCATCAATCATTAGTCATAATTGCTGATAATCCTCATTAATCTTCTCTTTTATTAATCAGTACCATTGTTCATTATCATCATCATCATTCATCACCATTATTCATCTTATTTCGGTGCCATCATTGCAAAAAATGCGTGTGATAATGGATGTTCAACAGCATTATGTCGTTATAACTGGTTGGTACATTCGATCAACAGCAGACTAGTGCAATAATTCTAAACCAAACATGGCTGCTTAATAAAGGAAATTGAATTAATAATTGAAATCATACTTCAAGTCGTTGACGTAGACTTTTTAATCTGTGAAACATTCTGAAATAAAATGAAAATAAAATGAGACAGCAGCCTGTTTTCACTCTCCAAAACCGTATCTATCTGCGTCCGCCATCTCGTTTCACACCGATGCGCAGGTGTACACCGGTGCATAAACGCTCGCCACACAAAATCATTTACTTATAGGTTGCCTAATTTGTCCCACATTCCTTATCCTGAGTCTTAGTACACACATCACGCACACACACACACACACACACACACACACTCACACATATATGTATATATATATATATATATATATATATATATATATATATATATATATATATATATATATATATATATGTATATATATATTCATGTATATGTTTCCTGAAGTATGTATATTAAACATGATGACATGCAGCTCTCGTGTCTGCAACCCTTCTTTATTGTTTTCATTGGCTATTAAAAGATTATCTGCCTAGCCCGTCGAACATATGCATAAAGTGTAGAGATCTCCCGAACATATTTCTTGGTATGTGTATGCTGAAGATTCGCGTTGTGCATTAGTCGATGTAGCAAGCTTCTCCAATGGAAATACGCAAGAGTTCACAACGCAGTCTGTGAGAAATCAGTATCTATATGTTTGATTCTTCTTTGTGTTTAGTCGATTCCTATGTTTGGTGTGATCAGAGTAGCTTTTATCTTAATGTTTATATATTTGATCAGTGTTGCCGTATCTGATAATCTGTTTCCTAATCACTTTTAAAATTCTAAAACTACTACAATTTTTTTTCCTTCACCTGTACGTTACGGGCATCACAAGTGTCGAAGCAATGAATAGTTACCCTACCCCCTACCAGGCATGTCGTAAGAGGCGACTAAAGGTAGAGTTAACTATCTCATCTTGCAAAAAACAATAGCCACAAAAATGAAACAATCACGGAAGTGTCAAACAGAGAAATATGAAACCCCCAGCCAACCAAGATAAGAATGAGGCTCTTCTATGGGAACAACTTTGACACAGTGCGGGGAAACAAAAGGGTCATGGATCGTCGACGTACCTCCTTTCACCTGGGAACATCTCCAGAACTGGCACCTGGAATCAAAACACACACGCACACACGCTTACGCACGCACGCCCACCCACACAAACGGGATGGTGCAAGAGAGTGAAGTCAAAAAGATGGGAATGACATTGGGAGAGCTGCAGTAACGAAGGATAGAAGGGCGTGGCGTGAGTTGGTTCAAAGCCTATCTATTGGGGAATAAAAGGCAGAAGAAGAAGTATGTTTGTAAATACAGGCAGTCTTGAAATAAAATACATATATTACTCTTCTAACATTATTATAAACCCCGATGTCTTCCTTCGTTACTGATTCCCATCAATTATGAATGGTTACATTGCATTACATGTTAATAAACAACTCAAGTTTATTTATAAATAAACATAAACAGACACTTCACAAACTGTCCCATATTCTCAAAATAGAACACACATTGTCATACATATTCAGGAATGCACACACATTGTCACATATTTTAAAACATTTACGTATATTGTCACATGTTTTCAAACACTTACCAACACGGTCAAATATTTTCACATTCTTTTACTATTTATCAAAGGAATTCAAACTGTCATATTGATTCAGGAATACATGTATTTTTTTGCCAAAGTAACATATTCTATATCGTTTGCTCCACTCTCTTTACGTTAACCAAATGTAATACTACAACTGCCTGATTATTTTTTAATCCTTCTTGAATTATATTAGTGATTTCAATTAAAAATAATAATAATAAAAAGGAACATTAGTAAGAAATAACTGCGTCCGTGTCTTAGGCGTTGCGAGTCCGACTCGTAATTCCGACGTACTGCGATCGAAACCCAGTGCTGGCTGCGTGGACTTTTATCATGGTAGGGGGAGTCGCAGGTCTACCCAGCCTAAAATTTGTACCAGATTACCCACTTAATGCCAATGCTCTGTAAAAAAGATATGGGCGCTCTTCCCATACACCCGATACTCGTACAGGCGTGATAAGGGATCTTTACTAGGAACAAATAAGTGACAGCAATATAGAAGCTTACGACTGACATGAACAAAACATGTTAACAAATTCACACCACAGTTTGAATAGGCAACATATACTTCATATACTTTGAATACAATGGATAAAAAAAAAAAAATGCAGAAGAGATGGACCATCACATTTCAATATTTTATTGACGAGCAGTCGTAGAGTACTTAACCGATCAACACGAGTATAATTACTTGTTCATTACTGTGGCTGTTTCTACACATGCTGATTGGCGCGTGTCCGTGGAACTATAATGTGATAGGTAACGGCTGCAGCTGTTTTCTTAACGTCAGTGTTCACCAATCTTCTAGAGTCGCGACTCGTTTATAAGTAGCCTGCGTCATTTTCTGGGAGGGAAAAAAGTGTTATACCCGTCGAATCCAATTTATGAAAGCAAATTTACCTGTAGACACTTTTATACACATTTAATAATCGTCGAATATTTTATTACGGTCAAGTACTGTCGAAAACATATATAGGTCTAGCCCTATATGCCCTATTCGCCTCAAGGCGTGGAAAAGGGACCTTTACTGTCGACTTCCATTCCTAAAAGCAGAATTTACTATTGACTTTGTTTTATGATCTCTAAACATCTTTCAAGCTTATTTATAGGAGCAAAATTAATTGTCAACTCTCTTTGTTCACACACACACACACACACACACACACACACACACATACACGCACGCACACACACACACATACACGCACGCACACACACACACACACAGTCGAATTCACTTTCTGAAAGCTACATATCACAACAGAAAATATCCTCACCACTTGGAATATCAGCCATATTTTACTTTAAATTGTACTTTGACTATCGTCAGCATAGATATAGTTTGTACAAATCAAAGCATTAATTTTGAATAATTAGATGTACCAAAAAAGTTATTTTTCTAAAAATGGGTCTTCAGATGATTGCTAGACTTGCAAACTGGCAATCGCTTCTTGACATACTTTCGTATAACGCCCTGTTTACAGCTTTAAATTATCTCTCTGATCCGATCATCTTGTACCGCGTACACCTGCCGCACGCCATGAATATCTAATCACGCTGTGTACACCTGCCGCAGGCCATGAATATCTTATCACGCTGTGTACACCTGCCGCACGCCATGAATATCTAATCACGCTGTGTACACCTGCCGCACGCCATGAATATCTTATCACACTGTGTACACCTGCCGCACGCCATGAATATCTTATCACGCTGTGTACACCTGCTGCAGGCCATGAATATCTTATCACGCTGTGTACACCTGCTGCAGGCCATGAATATCTAATCACGCTGTGTACACCTGCTGCAGGCCATGAATATCTTATCACGCTGTGTACACCTGCCGCACGCCATGAATATCTTATCACACTGTGTACACCTGCCGCACGCCATGAATATCTTATCACACTGTGTACACCTGCCGCACGCCATGAATATCTTATCACGCTGTGTACACCTGCTGCAGGCCATGAATATCTTATCACGCTGTGTACACCTGCTGCAGGCCATGAATATCTAATCACGCTGTGTACACCTGCTGCAGGCCATGAATATCTTATCACGCTGTGTACACCTGCCGCACGCCATGAATATCTAATCACGCTGTGTACACCTGCCGCAGGCCATGAATATCTAATCACGCTGTGTACACCTGCCGCAGGCCATGAATATCTAATCACGCTGTGTACACCTGCCGCAGGCCATGAATATCTAATCACGCTGTGTACACCTGCATCAGGACTGAAGCCGTAGATGTGTGCCACAAATCCCAGGTACTGTTCTAACGCTATCGTAGACATCTTGGTTAAGCAGATTCAGATAGAAATCAGTAACTCAGACAGAAACTGCCATTTATGCCGTCGCTTATTCTGTATAAGTTTGTTATGCTTTCTTTACAGGAACTCTAGCATTATGTGGCTGCTGTGCTTTCTTCTTTTCTAGGATAATTTGCTTTTACTAGTTTGCCACAACCCTCTAAACTGTCAGCTCTCAGTACCATTGTCGTAAGCAATTCAAGACAAATCGTCGCAGCCGTGATCGAACCCTGCACCCCGGCATTACGTTCACAACGTCTAAGCCACAGACGTATTCTAGATAAGTAAAAACACAGACCCTTTAAACGCCATTCGCGATTAGGCATATGATGCTAAACCCACACGTTTACTGATCGATCGGTTCTAGATGGATAAAGTGGTCACTACCACATGACTGTCTTCACTTTCCATGGAACCTTTCTGGAAGATTTATATAGTCATTATTATAATGACATTTTGTTTACCCATTTAGGCTGGCTCTAGTTCAATTATAAAAGTTATACATAGTTTCAGTGTCAGTTAGAGATGTTCCCGCTTGACAGTAGAACATGCGCTACTGATTTATTGCGGCTTCCTCGTGTATTTTCATCTTAAGGAAGTGGGGGTGGCTTGTTCCCCTTGGCGTCGACTCTCCTTCTCGGATAATGCCTAGAAGCTCTCTAAATGGCCAGGTTCTCATTTTATGTGAATTCTAAAAGCAGATGGAGCATTATGTGCAAAAGTGGACGTAGGTAGTATATATACCGTAAATAGAATCTAGGGAGAGAGTTGAGAGAGAAAGAGAAAGAGAGAGAAAGAGAGAGTTGTCTTCGTACCGGAGGAATCGAGTGCTATATGTAGTTGTTACACACTCCCTGTGGTGTCGGTTAAATTGTCTTTCAGAATCCTTCAGTTATTTATTTCTGTTATAGACATTTATCCTTGCCATTATGCCCAATGATCGTACTATTTCTGTCTTTGTATTTCTCCTGCCTCGCCTCCACACTTTCTTTTCTTCTTCTTCTCTTCCACCTTGTACCTCATCGAAGTGTCGGGGGGAGATATAATGTTCGTTGATGGGCTCTGTCAAGAGCACTATTAAGACTGATGTTCATTTCTGTAAGGCTGTTCTTAATGCCATCACTCCATCTTTTCCGAGGTCTTCCACTCGCCCTATACCCGCTGTAACGTTTTAGTGTAGCTCACTGTGGCGAATAGTACCAGTGCATTCTTGTTAGGTGTCCAAACCACTTCATTTGTTGTTCTTTGATGACCTGTAAGACTGGCTTTATTCCTAGCATTCGTCTGATTTCATGATTTCGTATTATGTCTTTTTTTGAAACTCCTGCAGCTCTTCTAAGGCATTTCATCTCTGTTGTCACAATTTTACGTTCATTGGAGGATGTAAGTGTCCACGTTTGGCATTGATAGCATAGTGTTGGCCAAAAAATAGTTATGATAAGATTCACTTTAGTACTCCGAGGTATATGCTTGTGTGTCAACGGGGGAGATAGTTGACCCATTACTTGATTAGCTTTGCCACATCTGGAGCTAATTTCTCTGTCCAGTTTTCCGTCAGATGTAAAAATTGCTCCCAAATACTTAAATTCCTCTGTTTGTCTCAGGGTATTGTTTTTTAATTTAATTTCTAAATTGTCTTTATGTCTTCCTATCATCATTGTCTCTGTCTTCATAGTGTTTAATTTCATATTATATTCCTCTCCTTTGTTACTGCACTTTCTCCTGCTATCTCTAATATTGTCTTCTCAAGCTGTACCCAACGAATGTGAATTATTTTCTTCTGACCCTGGTAACAATGGGCCCAAAGGGAAAAATGGACTGATGTCACTACAGACATTTTACATCCACACAGAATGAAAATCAGTCATCCGTCTGTTCTCGTGATGCTAGTGGCACATGAGGCTTCAGAGAGGACTTTTCATGCTTTCATGTCCTGTGCCATCTTCAGTGCATTTTTATCTGTCAAAAATGACGGACTCAGGTCACTTTTCATCGTTCGTCTCCATGTTGTTTTTGGGCGCCCATTATTCTCTTTCCCTCTGGTATCCATGTGAGAGCTGTTTTAGCAGGTATAACAGGATTCATTCTCATAACGTGGCCAAGCCATTTCCATCTTCTCTTGTTTATCACACTGTCTAGAGTTTCTTGGTTTGTGACAGAATGAAAATAACCAGTGTTAACTGTCGGGCGCAGGTCTGTAAAATGTTTCTAACTGCCGCTAAAGTGTTAAGGTCAAAGCTGATGATGTTGAAGGCGATGCCTTATGTAATGTGTATATCAGTTCATCCCTTTTTTTTTTTTCCTGTATCCTATCTTAGATCATGTGACACGTCTAGACAAACCAGTACCAGCTCCTTGGAATATGACGATGACTTCATGGGATATCTGGACGCCTTTGTAGATGCAGACACCCTGGCGACCTCAGAAGAGTGCCTTATGCGGGATGATGTTCTTCCCTCACCGACGATCTCGCCTCGAATGTGGGCGATCTTAGATGAGAACCGTTACGTTGATGACAGCGATGATTCTGTCAGTGAGTACACGTCAAAAAAGTCATTTGTTCTTCTCTAGTCATAGTTAGTAAATCATTAGTAAATCAAAGCCATGTTTCAACGTTGTGAATTTGAACAAAGAAGACACAAACAATAGAATGCACAATCTATTAGTGCAATATATTGTTTGTGTCTTCTTTGTTGAAGTTAGTTAATCGACAGATAATTCTCATTGCACATCGAATAAGTCCATAAGCGATAGGATCCCATTTTTAATCTATCCCTCAGGGTTTGGCTACTGATAAAACCAGTTCTGTGTTGGTTTACTATTCTTCTTTGGCTACCTGTATGGTAATAGTGTTTTGCGATACATCTTCTTTAGTCATTTCTATGCTTAATATATGATTTCTTTGTCTGTGATTTTGTTGGTGAATATTTTCATTTTTACAGACGGGACGATTTACATAATCCAATCTGTCAGTCAATCAGTTAATCAAACACTGGCTTCTTAGTAGTGAAGGTTAATGGTAATAGATTTCCGAAATGCAAATCTTTCTTTCTTTTCTTCCTTTCTGTTCTTCCTTTTGTCTGTCTGTCTGTCTGTCTGTCTGTCTGTCTGTCTGTCTGTCTGTCTGTCTGTCTGTCTGTCTGTCTGTCTGTCTGTCTGTCTGTCTGTCTGTCTGTCTGTCTGTCTGTCTGTCTGTCTGTCTGTCTGTCTGTCTGTCTGTCTGTCTGTCTGTCTGTCTGTCTGTCTGTCTGTCTGTCTGTCTGTCTGTCCCTCTATATGTCGTTCAATCTCTTTTTGTCATCTGTATGTATGTCGTTCTTTCTTTCTTTCTTTCTTTCTTTCTTTCTTTCTTTCTTTCTTTCTTTCTTTCTTTCTTTCTTTCTTTCTTTCTTTCTTTCTTTCTTTCTTTCTTTCTTTCTTTCTTTCTTTCTTTCTTTCTTTCTTTCTTTCTTTCTTTTTTTTCTTTCTTTCTTTCTTTCTTTCTTTCTTTCTTTCTTTCTTTCTTTCTTTCTTTCTTTCTTTCTTTCTTTCTTTCTTTCTTTCTTTCTTTCTTTCTTTTTCTTTCTTTCTTCTTTCTTTTCTTTCTTTCTTTCTTTCTTTCTTTCTTTCTTTCTTTCTTTTCTTTCTTTCTTTCTTTCTTTCTTTCTTTCTTTCTTTCTTTCTTTCTTTCTTTCTCGGTGGGCTTGTTTTTCTTGTTATTCCCCCCTCCCCAAGTTAGTACTGGACGGGTTATGTGGTCATCATCAAACCGCCTATAGGTCGGCCACATTAACTGGTATCAGTTTTAGCCTTTGTCGGCTTGGCAGAAGAGGTCATCTGTTTGAGAGTGTGAATGCTCTATCTTTGGGCAGGCAGGTGAGTGTCTTTAACCATATAGATACCTCAGCTTCCAGTGACTTTACAATTATAAATATTTTTTTTTATTTACCCACTATATCACATAGTAAATATTCATGTACCCACTGTTTCACATAGTAAATACTCCTTTCCACACTGTTAAACACTGTATATATATATATTCTTTACCCACTGTTTCACACCCTAAATATTCCTTCACTAACTGTTAAGAATGTTAAATATTTATTTACCCACTGTTTCACACCGTAAATATTTATGTACCCAAAGTTTTTTACCGAAAAGATTCCTTTTCACACTGAAAATATTCCTCTAAACTCTGTTTCAGGCCATTTTCTAAAACAAGTACTTTTTCAATAGTAAATCAATCATCCTTACAAAATAGCAGGTCCTTTTCGGAACATGGCTCCCGTCACGGTCTGCGTGAAAAAAAAACTCGATCTCTTCCCGGGTATCCCGCCTTATACACTTTCATACACAAGAGGTCGCTTATATCCTGTGCCCATCTTTGTGCTCATCTACCCCTGCACCTGCATCCTAGCACCATGCCTTCTGCTATTACATAACCCAATTGATCGTGGTGCTTGATATGGCCAATGTATTTCCTTTTACATTGGATCAATACAGCTGTAATTTAATTGCTTTTATTTGCATTCTATTTGCTGAGTCCTTAGTTATTCATGGTTTAATTCTAGATCTCTTGTTTTTCGATGACTTGAACCAAGTGTAGGTTTCCATCCTACTAACACATTATAACCCAAACAAGACAAAGATTCTGGCATCCAGATGCATCAATGACACACCCTCTGCTGGTTCTTCTAGTTTCTTCAGATCTGGAATGAGAACTGAGAGGAGTAGTGAACTTCTCTGTGATCGCAGTCATTGGCCCTTGATGCTTATAATCATAAGTTTTGTTGGCACTGCGCTGTTGTTTAGACTGGCAAGAAGCCCGCCTGCTAAAATGATTTAATGATTGATGTGAATATTATTCATTAGTGGTTGGGCAGATAAAATCTAAACAGGTTACCTATTTCTGGAGTTTGCTAAACTCGGATGTGTAGAGTCGAAGAGGAAAAAGAGGAAGAAGGAGAAGAGAAAGGTGAGGAAGAGGAATAGCAAGAAGAAGAAACAACGAAAACAAAATGTATGTGAGTTAGCGGTCGGTCAAGGGTGAGCACATTTTTGGGACACTGTATATGTACTGACGGAACATTGGCTTTCTTAAAAATGATCTTGGCTCCCAGGTTGACCCAGCTTTTAGTGGGTGCCAGGTGCAGTCCTGGGAAGCAAAGGCGACCGGCGTGATGTTCACAGTATTACCTATCAAATGCCGATAAGTTTAAAAAAAAATAGTCTTGCCCATACATCTGAAGGCGTAAAAAAGGGTCCCCTATATGTTTCGATCAATTTGCACTGGTAGTGTGGTTAGCATCACGCCGTCACCATTTCCAAGGTCATTATCTGATACCCAGTTTAGACTAAGTTGACCTGCACATCAAGGTCAATTTGGAAGGAATTAAAATAATAGTCAGCCTGTATGGGGATTTGAACCCAAGGCTTTCAGTTCAGCAACAAGCCCTACAGCCGCAATGTTCTGTAATGTCCCGTTACCTATGGGAAACTGAGCCCTGACCATTGCCTCACTAGGTAAGCATATTAACTTCTATAACACTGCTGTATAATTTACGTATTTAATACGCCTGTGGGATAGTGAAATATACGTATATTTTCAGATGTATCAGATGACCATAGTTTGAAACCCAAGAAAGGATTTAGACGTCACAGGGTAAGTGCCACAGTCTGTTTTGTGATCGCTGTATGGACATCACAATCAGAGCTATTAATGTTACTGATGATGTAATCGTGATAGGGTATTCGTTAAAACGTTTAACAACCGGAACGGTGGTCGTGTGTTCGAATCCTTATTGAAGCATGACTTATTGTTAAATTTAAAAGTATTGCTTGAGGATTTTATAGCATTCCCAGTGTTCGAATCCTCATTGAAGCATGACTTATTGTTAAATTTAAAAGTATTACTTGAGGATTTTATAGCATTCCCAGTGTTCGAATCCTCATTGAAGCATGACTTATTGTTAAATTTAAAAGTATTACTTGAGGATTTTATAGCATTCCCAGTGTTCTAATCCTCATTGAAGCATGACTTATTGTTAAATTTAAAAGTATTACGTGAGGATTTTATAGCATTCCCAGTGTTAGTTGGAACATGACTCTTTCAGGTAACACATCAGACTAGCATAAGGTCTTTAAAGACATGATGATAACCACACCAGTCAGTATGCAGGGACATCTCAAGGAACACAGATATGCTTCTGACAAGAAAGTGGCAGCTGATGTATTTCCTGGTTTCGTGAGAAAAAATAGTCGGAATTTTTTTTCCCTGACAGGTTTGAAAATTTGTTGCACGCTGGTGTTTTTGAGCATGGTGGTGACTATGTTGATAAACATATTATTGGTATCTTACTTAAAGAACATTTCAAGCTTTCTGAAAATGTATCTTTCATATGCATTGTATATATTACCAGAGTTATGTACTGGGGATTTCTAAAACATCTGGTGCACTTAATGGAATCTCTTTACCATGAACAACAAGCAGCTGTCAGAGTAGCTGATGCAACATCTGAAGGGTTTGAAGTGCAGAAAGGAGTGAGACAGGGCTGCATTCTTTCTCCCTCCCTCTTTAACATTATGCTAAAAATGTTATGAGAAACGCAATTAGCGATGAGGCATGTGAGAGCTTTGATCCACTAAAAATTGGAAGTAATTCTATCACAAAACTCAGATATGCAGACGACACTGTTCTTCTTTCCAACAGTGTACGAGGTTTAGACAAATTAATTCTGGCCGTCAAAAAGCACAGGGAAGAAGTGAATCTGTTCCTGAATTAAAAAATAGAAAATGTAACACTTGGGTTCTTTAGTGAACAACAGTGGTGGCTACTCGAAAGAAGTCAGAAGAAGACTTGCATTAGCATTGCAAAGATTAAACAGCACGAAAAGCCTATGACGAGCGCACCTGTATTTTACTTAATTAAAAATCATGAGAGCATGCATTTTTCCTGTGGCAACTTACGGTTTTAAGTCCTGGACTCTAAATCAGTCCCTGAGGAAAAAGATTGGAGCTTTTGAATTGAAATGGATCAAGAAGTATAAAAACACAGATATCCTAAACTGGCTCATAAACAGCATCCTGTCCCGAAAGTTGAAGTATTGTGGCTACATCAAGCGTCATGGTGGCTTGGAAAAAACGAAGATTGAGGGTGCAGTTTGTGGAAAGGTGAGGCAGGGGTCGACCACCGCGAAGATGGCTGCAGGGCATTGAAGAAGCCTTGGCATTGAAAGCACATGGGGCCAGAGAGCTGGCTAGGGAAGGGATACTTTCAGGCGTGCCGTGAAAAGAGCGACGTTATGTAAAGGGCTTGTTGTTTGATGATGCCCTTGGAGGCATTATTTTTTAAATCGCCCTTCTATTTTCTTTGTGATACTGTTATAATTAAGACATCGTGACAGCTACACCTGTGTGTGTAAGGGATGAAATACTGTGCAGACGGCTCAATTCTATCTCGGATATGGCGAATTTCTGCTGTGAAGAACAATTTTTCTTGCTTGAATTCGTATAAAGTTAAAAAAAAAAAATCCTGATTTAAAAAAAAACATTTTTTGAGTCCCTAGTGAGTTCTCCTTAACAGGTCTGCACTATACTACATAAATACTTTATGCTCAGTCTTGTAAAAAGCAACAATCTAAAAAAAAACATCCATGCAAACATGGTAATAATTTTGTTACATGAATTTACTACCAAGAAAGTGTCTAGTTTCAAGAGGATTTATGAGAAAGATTGCTTAACAAATCGCTGAAGCTGTCTACTTCAGCATAATCAGATTATTGTCTTCAGCCATAAAGTAATATTCCCGCAACCTCACATTAGGAAAATTGTAAACTCTTAAAAGGGTATCCTGCTTCTGTGTCACTGACGGACTTGGTCTACTGTAAAAGTAAAGTAAAGCAGTTTTTAAATATATATATATATATATAGGCGCACGGCCAGTGTAATGCTGACCACATTACTCATCTAGTGCCGATTGTTCTGTAAAATTATGGACGCTTCTTTCAATATACCCGATGCACCTAAGGCGTGAAAAGGGATCTTTACTTTATTTTTATATAGGCGCACTGTGACTTGTTAAAAATGTGAATGCTACCCCATCTATCGAATGCTTTCTGACTCATTCTAAGCCTCCATATTTTTTATACAACCAGAGATGCCTTCCTCCTTCCCCCATTCCCGGAAAGCGCTCAAGATTTCGATTTCTTCGATGCAGTTTATGAAACAAGTTTCATGTGTGCCTTTGTCCATTTTGCCTTCTGGACGGTCGGCTTCTCGACAGTACAGTCGAAACCAACGCAAGGTGCAAGGCCGGCAGCTGGGATCGAACCCGGCACCCCAGCATTACGAAGAGCGTTCGCAACGCCTAAGTAACAGACGCCGACTATTCTATTGTAGAAGGTATATTTCCAGGCGGCATTGTGGCTTTTGATTGTTATTATTAACGGGTCTCCGTAGCGAAATATAGTCGTTTGTTTGTTTTAGTATACAGAAGCCATGAGTTGTTAGCCATTAGGCTCGCAACCTTTCGGCCTTGATTCCATTGTAAATAACGTAAATCTGGGAGAAAATGTGGCTTTTCTGCCTACCCCCGGGAGTGAACCCGGACCGCAAGTAGTTCGTCGCCCGGTCACCGCGCAATCCGGTTTAGCCAACTACGCTAGAGAGCCGGGCGCAAAATATAGTTAAACCGATTGTTTCCTGCTCTGAAGGTCGTCGATTCGTTTCACTGACGCAAAAGGTCTCTTGTATGGTCTCTGGAGATTCGGAGTACTTACTTTGTGCGGCGCTATCAGCAGGTAACTAGCAGTTACATAGAAAGAGACTGAACAATACAGTTATAATAATAATAATAATAACAACAACAACATAACAAGTCGAGGGCATCGACTTCACTGCAGCGAAATACGTTATGTTGTCGTTGTTGTTATTATTATTATTATTATTATTATTATTATTATTATTATTATTATTATTATTATTATTATTGATGATTATTTAAAAAAATCGATGTGCCAAACAGGTTAAGGTCTAGATCAAAGATTAATTAACGTTTTTTTTTTATACCACTGCCTTTGGTTTTTCAACTTACCTCTCTCACCTTCCCTCTTTTTTGATTACTTAAACAGAAATATGCTGTGATAAATTTATATAAAAAAAATAGTGATCACTATCACTGTAAATGTTTAAAAACAGATATAACGGGTAGGGACGGTTCTTTGTCTTGTTATCCCCCCCCCACCCCCATTTCCCCCTCTCTTACACGCTGCTTACCGCCAGATGGGAGGAGGAGGCCAGGGGGTGTGGGGAAGGGGGGGGGGGCGAGAGGGAGGTGTCAACATCTCCAACTTTGAGAAACTGACTTAAATGATTGTGTATCGGCTACGATGGATTGGAGGAGAAACATTACTGGTACTGTGGGTTTTTTTTTCCTTGTCCAATTCTTCGTTGGAAGAGGCAGTTGAGCCGAATCTTTATATATTCCCTAGCTGCAGACAGCATATATAAACAATTGTTCAGTATCGTTCGCCTGTTCAAATAAAACAGTGTCATGCATTTATGGGGATTGCATCTGGACTCTTAACGTTGGCAGGTGGTGATGACGATTAGAAAATTAATTCAATAATGATACAAATATACAACTGGTAATACAGATTATACCGCTAGTTCAGGTAGATGTTTAGATGATAGAAAATGTTAGCTGTGTATCATTTACAGGACGTTGCAAAAAGAAACCAAACATTTGTTTTTCGACTGTTGTGGGTTTTCTAACCAATTTTACGGTCACTACTTTGCCTTTGTCCCTTAATGGTGGCTCTCGATGTTACTGTCGAAAGCAATGGAAGACTTTCTGCTGCCCTTTCGCCTGCAACTGGAATCGAACCTTACAGCACGATATTACGAGGGGCTGCGTGGTCTGGAGTGCTGGAGGTCATAGTTTAGGGCCCCGGTAAAGGCCGGGATGTTTTCACGTGGACATCCAGTAATATCCGCTGGACTCTGGGTAGTAAAATCAAACGTCCGTTGGTAGTATTGCGCACGAAAAAAAAAAAAATCGATTGGCAGTTGGAAATCGCAAAGAGTTGACTTACGGTGCTACCGAGGCAAAATGTGGAGTTAAAAATCTACCCAAGGTTTTCAAGATCCTCGCCGCTCAAACGGGTTTCGTGCACTGCGCTGAGAATCTTCGGACTCAGGTTTGAGTTAAAAGTAGGACGAAGCACGTATGGGTTACTACCCTTGCTTCATGATGTTGATCCGCTGTTTTAACCTAAAACCTAGACCTAAACGAAAAAACAAAGGCTGTTCGTAACTCCTAAACACAGACGCCAACTTAGGTTATGGCAATAATAAACTCTTAGAGCGACTATACCAGCGATGAGTTACTGATTGTGCTAAATGTGTTAATATTAGGGCCGTACCGAATAGTGATTTTTACTGTTTGGCCGAATACGAATAGCGGGATCAACTATGCGGCCGAATACGAATAAGAATACGAATAGTGTATCATCATCATCAGGTGCTTTGCCAACTGGTGTTTGGGGAAATATGCTTCGCCAATATCTACGATCTCCTGCAGCATGTATTAGCTCGTGTGCTGACACACCTCCATGCAATGCAACAAGACTGTCAAGAATCTTCTCTCGTTGTCTTCCTCTATCCCTACTTCCATAGATCTTTCCAGTGGTCACATGTTCCATTTTCCTTTTTCTCATAACATGGCCGAAAAATGATGACTGTCTCCTTCTGATGTCTGTGATAAGTTGTCTTCGGGCTCCCGCAACTTTTAGAACCTTTTGGTTGCTTTTTGTAGTTGTTGCTGTCCAGGGTATTTTAAGCATTGTTTTGTAAAATCACATCCCTGAGGCCTCAAGAAAATGTTTGGCCTGCCTTCTGATTGTCCAGGACTCACAACGCGTTGCCTTTAAATATAAGTGCTTACTACATTTATGATAGTTTAGTGCCTGACATCAGCAGGGACCTAAACAATTTAGGAGAAAGATTGTTTATTTGTCGTAAGTAGTCCCCATGTAGGATGCAAGTTTTCGTTATTTGAAGCCACACCCTGGCTTTTGCCGGGGGTCCTAAACAAAAGACAAAATGTGAAGTAAAAAGTCCCTTTCTCACGTATTTATGTGTATATGGCATAGAGAACTAGACCAATATTTGTATAGACCAATCGGCACAAGACTGATGATAGGGTTAGCATCCCACCAGCCGCCTTTACTTCCTGGGACTGCACCCGGTACCCACTCAAGGCTGGGTCGACCTGAGAGTCAAGGTTATTTGGGAAAAAAGTCCGGCTCCTCCAGGGAGCGCCCTAAAAATTGCCGGGCTATAAAAATAGCCTAACGGCTGAACGGGATTTTTGGGGCCTCTCCACGGGTGATCCTCATCCTCATAGTGGCACTTTGTGTCACAGGGGGTTTATTGCTTGTGTTATATCCTGGTGGAGTGCAACATACATACGTTGTTTTCACAGCTACAGAGAATTTTAAACATGAACTGAGTGGAACTATGTTTCAAGGAAAATTGTCTGCACTTAGTTTCGTGTGTATTGGAAACGACATGTTACGCAGCATATCTTCTGATGACATAATCAGTATTCCTTCATTTGCGAAATACAAAGATTTAAAATGTTTGGACGCATTAAAGATGAAAAAAGCGGGAAATGGAGAGTGAGAAGCAATAACAAAATTCATAATCTGTTTAAATTACCATTGATTACTGGCATCATGAAAACTAATAGACTGAAATGGTTGGGGAATATTGAAAGAATGTCAGATGTCAGAGAAGTAAAAACTGTATACACCAGGAAGAACAATGGTCGTAGACCACGAGGCAGACCGAGAAGGCTGTGGAGAGATAATGTCAAGGCAGACCGGTAAACACTTGGTGTCACCAAGTGGAAAGAGAAGGCCAACCAGAGAGATGAATGGAGGCGAATGATTTCTGCAGCAACGAACCTAAAAAGCTCGGAATGCTGAAGAAGAAGAAAAATAAAGATTTAAAAAAAAAAGTTGTAACTTAGAACCTATTAGATAATTATATAATATAATTTCATGATGTGGCAAAGTCATTCTTTTTAGTATTTCTCTTTTTAAAAATAAATCAAACAGTACACTTCCATTATCCATACATTTAAAGCCGTATACATTTTAACATTTTCTGCGATTAGCTAAAGTAATTTAAAATGGTAAGGGCATCATGAATTTATGTCCTTTGAGCCTCATTTAAGTCCAAATCTGGCGCTAGTTAGTGTGAAGATAGATACTGATAAAGATCACACCGTTGTTGGGGTAATGATGAAGATTACAGTAGTGATGGGAAAATCGTGAAGAATATACTAATAACAAGACAGTGGTGAGGATTACAGAAGTGCTGAGTTAGTGATAACAATTATTCCATTGATGACGTATTGTTGACAATTGTATCAGTGGTAAGAAAGGGATGAAGGCTGTACATTTCGTATGAAAGTTCGTGTTATTTGTCCAGTCTGGACTTTAGTCTCATTGCAGAACTCGAGTTTTGCCTGCACAACCATTTTACAGATCCAGCTTATTTGTATACATACGGTTGGTTCCTCGCCTCTCAGGCAGATTCACTCTGACAGTCAAGACAAACGGTTTGTTGTCCCAAAATTGGCGGTGTGTCTTTTGCAGCCATCCTTTTGAACTTACTGGTTAGCGTGACTGGCCGATTTAATCAACTATGATTAGGAGTTCTATAGACAGACTGTAGGAGTATGCATCTTTGGCGGCTGCATTATGCATGTGATGCGTACGATAGCTGTCTGATTTTGCTGGGACTGCTGTCTGTTTTGCTGTTCCCACGAGGCAGTAATGATCATTGTTTGTTCACCTGCCAAGGAACGGAGCCATTATGGGGGTTACCCGATTCCAGTAAATTTAGAAACCAGCTGATAACCTGGAGCAAGAGTAATTGACACTGGTGGCAAATACTGTCAGATGCCTGTCGCCTTTACTTTCCTATTATTCACTTTATTTATTTCTTTTAGGCTCTGTCAAGCGAGTATATCCACGCCAATTAAAGAAATTCTGCTTCGCTACGGATTCGAACCACTAAGAGCCGGGGGGCAAGGGTCTTAACCACTGCGCACAGCGTCAGTTTCTTTCGTTAAAATTCGCTAAACACAATACTTATATGTAACTGGTTCCGTCCCTGTTTCGTCACGGAAAATCCTCTCTGATTGTCTGCAAGTGAGGCTTTCCACGAATCAGACTTTGTTCAGTTTTATTGGATTGCGCTGGTGATTCCCCACAAGCACGGTTTATGTTAGTCGACCTAAGGGATGTTTGCTCGGTTTTATTTTAGCAGTCCTCAAACTGGACCAAAAATTATGCTGGCAACTGTTCTGCTTTAATTTCGACATTGGTATCGTGTGTGTTTAAAAGTGCACACGACATTAAAGAAGCGAGATTTAGCAAAGATAAAATTTCACCACAAATAGAGACAAATATATATATATATATATATATATATATATATATATATATATATATATATATATATATATATATATGTGTGTGTGTGTGTGTGTGTGTGTATATATATATATATATATATATATATATATATATATATATATATATATATATATATATATATATATATGTCCTGACTCGGAAGCTGAAATATTTTGGTCATATCACGACGGATTGGAAAAAAAATATAGCAGAAGGCATGGTACCAGAAGGGAGGGGCAGGAGACAACCAACACGAAGATGGGCACAGAATAGTGACTCCTTGAGTATGAAAGTGCATGAGGCGGGAGAGCTGGCGACAGACAGAGTTTCTTTCAGGCAGACTGTGATTAGAGCGACGTTCTGCAAAGGACCTGCTACATGATGATGATGAGCTATAGTAACTCTGGCCAAGCTGGTAGTGACATATGATCAATTTATCTGTAACCGTGGTGGTTTTGACGTTGTTTGATTATTATACCTCTAGCCTTGTTGGTTTTGATGGCACATGATGCCATCCACATAAACCTAGAGTAGTACCATCTGACAAATAATGCATATTGCTATAACTAATAATATACATCATCCGAATGCCTAGAAAGGGTACTGTGTCTGTCACTGAATATAGGAAACGATGAATCAAAAACTTAGAACTGCAGTGTTAATTTCCAGCAGAGATGTAAAGGACACCTCTCCACGCCGTCAGATGTATTTGTCATATAAGGCTAGACATATATTTTATAGACCGATTGGCACTTGGTGGATCATTTGTTCAGCATCATGCCTGTCGCATTGACTTCACAGGCCTGTCTTCCTAGGCGCTGATATTATTTTTGAAACAAGTGTTCGGTTTCGTTGGGATTTGAACCTACGACCTTTGGATCCTCAGGTGAACGTCTAGCCGCTCTACCTCAGCGGTTCACTCTCAAAGAGATGTTCACTCTCAAAGAGATGATGGTATTATGACGTAAGATGATCATGTTTGTCTCTGACCAGTGGAGTACAATTGCTGAGTTATGTATGGGCTCTGTGTCCGTCTGCAGCTAGAAAACCACTCGGCTAAGATAAGTTCATTACGAGGGACATTTACGCACGGTGTCCGTCTCGAACTAATGAAGTACAGTGGACGTCTGACGGAGATACAATCCCTACTGTGTGCTTTGTTTCAATTTTGCAGTCATAATCACAATCAAGTGCTCTGCCGATAAGAAAGGCTGCTCCTCACACGAGCACAAGAATCGAGGGATCATGTCAATGCTCTTATCTCCCCAATCCATATCGTTTCCTGTACCTTTGCTCTGTTTTCCCTAGACTTGCCAGTTGTAGCAAAGTTCTCGCGTCCATTTTGTCTCCGCAACCCCGCCCTCCACCCCTCCACCCCCCAAAAAAATAGCTACATCTAACTGTATGAGCTGCTGTGATCTAGCGGCTAGATGCTCGCCTGCGGATCCGAAGGTCGTAGGTTCGGTTCCTGACGGATCCCGGACTTTTTTACAAAACTGACCTTGGCTCCCAGGTTGACTTAGTCTTGAGTGGGTACCAGGTACAGTCCTGGGAAGTAAAGACGGGGTGCGTGATACTGACCACATCACCCACCAAGTGCCGTTTGGTCTATAAAATATAAGTCTAGCCCTATAAATCCAATACGCCTAAAGGCGCGCAAAAGGTCCATTACTTTAAATCGAACTGTAATATACTCACAACTAACTGGTGTAAAAGGCCATAGGGGACGTAATCCATTCTGCGTCTAAGTTCACATAATAATAACATTCTGTTATAGTTAATGTTGTTTAAGAAAAAGAACCAGAGCCTTTACTTGATGAGGTAAGATCAACAATTCACAGCCTGAAGAAAGGAAAGTCACCAGGTTGCGACTAAATACCAGCAGAACTAATTCAAGCAGGAGGAGAGGCCAGCGTCTGACTGACTGACTTTCTACCTCACTAGGACATCACACAAAAGTGCCACCATGCGGATGAGGATCACCGTGGAGAGGTCCCAGAAACTGCGTTCAGACAATTGGCCATATTGATGGCCTGCCTATATTGCGGCCCCTGGCAAAAGCCAGAGTGGGGCTTCAAATAACAAACAATTACTTCCTGAAAAGGACGTAAAGCATTCTATAGGCCAGCGTCCGAGTCTACCATGCACTGTGCACGAAGATCTGGAACAGTGGCATTGGGCCTAAAGCTTGGAAAACAACAATATATATATATACATATATCCGTCTCACAAAGAAAGAAAATCTGAAACTATGCTCCAACTACCGTGACATCGCATTAATAGGTCATGCTAACAAAATCCTCTCACGAATTATCATTACGAGGATTGAAAGGAAATTATAATGTGAACTACATGAAGCAGAATTTTTAGAGCAAGTATCTTCCCTTTGGCAACATACGGACGTGAGTCGTGGACTATCTCCCAGTCCTGAAGAGAGAGAATAGGCGCTATTCCTTATTCGCCCTAACCATAACATAAAGCAATATTAAAAATTACATAACATTATTATGTGAAAGTACACAAATAATAGATTGATTGTGTCGCTTAGCGTGCCGTAAACAAGCGATAGATTGCGTCCCCTAGGGTTGCCGTTCAAAGGAGTGCCGTATTTTACCTCAACACCCCTGCCCCCTTTCCTTTTAAAAAACTGATGACAATTACTGTGCGGCTTCTATTAGAGATATTAAGCCTTCATGCCTCTTGTGCAAAATTTATTAATAAACAGTACACTATTTTGCCACTGTTGTCCACCGTCGAATCATGAGGTAATTATGTACTATAAAGCGCCTTGCCCGGCGATAACAGTTTTCAGTAAAAAACCAATCTTGCCGTCCTTTTTAGGATGCAATTTTTCGTTATTTGAAGCCCTACTCTCGCTTATGCCAGGGGCCGCAATATAGCCTGGCCATAAATATGGCCTTATGGCTAAAAGCGGTTTCTGGGACCTCTCCACGGGTGATCCTCATCCACATAGTGGCACTTTGTGTCATCGGTTGTTTATCGCTTGTGTGATATCCTGGTGGGGTAGAAATCAGCCAGTCAGCAATAACAGTCTTTATATTCACTCTCAGGAATTCCCATAATATCTGATAATTCACGCGCTTCAAACCGTATTATTTCCACAGAAACAACAAAACCCATCTACTCATATTTTCTTGTCATATTCCGGCAGATTGATTTCTTATTTCGATTAATTCACCTTTTTTGCTACGAAAAGATTGTAAAACTTTGGAGTGTATTACATTTTCAAAAGCATCGTTTATTCTAATCCATCTTCACATATTTTTTTTATCCACAGTTAACTTTCTTACAGCTGCTTGATTCCCACTTTTTCACCAGCAACACACTACTTAAACTCACGTTAACAACTGCAACTTGCGCCCACACGGCTGATCTTTCATTGTTTACAGGTGCTAGTGTTTCGGTTTTGGTCTCTGGTCGACGTTCTAAGAAAATTATGTTCTTCTAAAATTGTTGTCTCGGAAACCGGCTGCGGCCAAAATACGCATGCTGTCTTATACACGCGTAAATACGGTAGTTTACAGTTATAGATAACGTCAAGGCGATTGACTTCACTGTTCTGGATTACCACATCTGGCAAAGTATGTCTCTGCAGAACGGCTGCCGCCTACAGCGACGTGAGAACGTTTTTTGGGATACCTTCTAGGTTATGTTGAGGTCAATCGGCACTCGTAATGTGGTTAGCATCACGCCATCACTACATCCAAAAACATTATCTGATTTACAAAAACTGCTGAAAATAGAAGAAAGCTTCTTTAAAAACAGGGACAAACAAGAATCCAGCATATTTAATTATCAAGAGAACAAGAGTATATAACACTCAAAATGATCTAGAAGAAAGATGGGTCTCTTTTTACGAAAATCACTTGTGCCTGTCTATGGCAAACATCATATTATTTGAAATTATAAAGACAAGGTGGGCAGTGTTTTGTTTATTGAAATAGACAGGTACTCCGCGTACAGTCAAATTAGACAGTGGCAGGGCGCTGCTTGAAGATTGATAGATGTACTTCCCGGAAGAATTTTGCAAAAATTGGCTCAAGTATTCACATAATTAATGTACGCGTGCTATGGAGAAGGGACTTCACGAACGAACATACCTCTTTAATCAGCTTTATTAGGTTTTGAAGCATTTGAGCAAGGATGCCCTTGATGAATATAGTTTAAATTTTGTTTACTTTGTGAGCCGTCTCATGTTGTGTACATACATGATTTTGTTGTTTCCTTTTCATGGAAATTATTCTGGTCACTTTTACGCGTAGATAATAATAAGTGAAACTCCTTTTTCTGAACTCTATTACTATCACGACCACCACCACTTCTTTTTCTCCTTCTTCTTCTTCTTCTTCTTCTTCTTCTTCTTCTTCTTCTTCTTCTTCTTCTTCTTCTTCCTTCTTCTTCTCCGCCTCCCCCAACCAACTCACGTCACATTATCCTATCCCTTGTTATCGCATGCAACTCATCCCATGCCCTTCTTATCTTTTCAAATGCACTCTTTAATTTTCTCACCCGAATATGTTTTGGCCTGCCTTTATTTCTCTACCCCTGTGAGTTCCTAGGCTGTATATTAGAATAGCCCATACCGAAAAGTAGAATTGTTAACTTCTCAATAATCGTAAGTATTAATAATTATAATATTATATTTTGTTTACCACGCGACACTCCAAAGGTGATATAGTTGACATCATGGGTGCGGTTTAATCCCTGGATAATTTCATAGTACCCGTTTCGAGTGGGATAGACCTGGTAGCCGATTTCTATTATAATAATATAATTTTGATGAGGTTTTAAACTCAGGGTCCTAGAATAAGTAACAGCGTTTAGTCAGTTCGTTATAATGCCCTTTACGGAGGTATATTCTAAGCTGGAATGGTTTTCATAAGGTTGTTTTGAGGAGATTCGAGAATTTACGATGTGAGCTCTGTGTAATTGTCTGAAATTTAAGACGCAGTAATTAGTGTCTAAGCTAGCAAATGGGGCGGATGTGATAGGGACCACGTTAAATATTGTGCGCCAATTCGTAAATAATATATGAGTCTCGGAGCCATGCTGTTCAACATTTATTAGGACCCCGAAATGTGACCATTGCTGTCGTTTTATTGGTTATGGAAACATGAACATTCGTTCAAAAGAAACAGATGACTTGTACCTTCATTTCGAAGTTAATTATATTGGGTTTCAAATGTCGTGCTATCACACTTTAACGCATATCTCTAAAACTCCCTTCCCGATCAACACAATTTTTTGCGCTTGGCTTTAGATTTCGTATATCCTTAAGATTTTTTGTAATTTGCAATTGCACAAGTGCAACTGTTATCTTAAAGGGGCGAATTTCTTGTTTCTTTGTACGATTAATAATTTTTCGTAACCCTAAAATACAGTATAAAATAATTGATATACACGTGGACATTGGAAAATAGTTCACATGTGTTCCGTTTGTTGTTGTTGTTGATGTTGAAATTCTACCAGAACATAATGTGTTTATAAAACTCACAAGAGGCTAATGCTGTAGATGTCCACCGGAAAGTGAAACGTCTACGAAACGCGTGCAATTTGATGGTTTGAAGATATTCGGTTACTCATTTAACAATAAGCATGCTTAACGGTTTTATTTATTTTTTTTTTTTTGTTTTTTTTTTTTTTTTTTGTTGTTGAATCAGTTTCTGTTTTTAATATAGCGCAAAAAATCAAAATAAAAACTAGATGTTTGTTAACATTTTTTTTAAAAATGCGTACAAAGAAATAATTAGTAACAGGCTGCATGTCAAATTTCAACATTTTACAACAAACGGTTGCTGCGTTGCATATTTTTGAATGCTGGATGCGACTTATGGTACGGACTATACATGCAAATCCTCTAACGGACGTCACAAACCAATCCCATCATGTGTTTTTATTTTTCATTTTTTTTTTTTTTCCTGGCAATTGTTACTTTCAGTAGTTTGCCACAACACGGTACAGTAGATGCTCCTTATCACAGTCTAAATCTACCACAAATCCATTGGTTGCCGAATTTGTGTATAGATAACCGAAGAGGGTAATCCTGAATTCGCTACTTCTAAGTAGCAGACACCAACTTTCGAATGATTCCGGTTAAAGTCTATCGTGTCATCAGCTTTCGATCATTGTAAAGTTTGTGTAATGCTTTAAATTCTCCTCTCACTTGTAGGCAGTGAGGGAATCAATACTTGGTTCATCTGAGTTCCTTGATGGCTACACAAGGGTTGTCTAGTATTTTAGCCTCTTGGCAGAGAGGCATCAGTTTAGAGGCATTATAAATATTTAGATAAGAAAATCCTTCTGCTGGATATTTCCGAGGGGTTTATAGTGTTAAGCCTTGACAATAGAAACATGCACAGCTTTATTTTTTTTTTTTTTTAAACAACAGATGCTGGTACTCAGTTGAAAAAAAAAAGAGTAAGACATATGCTCTCACAACAAATGATCTATTATAGCAACGCTATCCACAAACACACACACACACACACACACACACACACACACACACACACAAATATGTTAAAAAAAATATATCGCCATCTTGAGAAGCCTCGGTCTAGCGGCTACCCGCTCGCCTGCGGATCCGAGAATCGTGAGCTCGATCCCTGTCGGGGCTGGACTTTGGTCCCAGGTCGACCCAGCCTTGAGTGGGTACCAGTTAGCATTCTGGGAAGCAAAGGCGGCCAGCGCGATCCTGACCACATTTCCACTAAGTGCCGTTTGGTCTATAAAATATACATCTTGCTCAATATACCCTATCGGCCTGAAAGGAGTGGAGAAGAGTCCATTACTTTACTTGTACTATGTCGCTTTATGTACACATTATGCTAAGTGCAGGTACTTGGGCGCGGGAGGGGGGGGGGGGGGGGAGACTTAGTTGCTCTCTGTTTTTTTAATAATTTCGTTATTATTATTGAACAGTTTGTTACATTAGACACAAGAATAGTCGCAATTTTGCTTCAGCATTAGAAGAACAACTTGAAAGATAATTTGTCACAGATATTTGTGTTGAATTTGTCCTTTTGTCTGCTTGACATAATCATGGAAGTGTATTAGTTCACCCGTGAGGTTAATATCAACATCGTGTCTATACACTTGCATTTAAATATCCGCCTATATCTTCCTCTAAAGCCCCTAAATTATTTTAGGCCCCTGCAGATTGTGATGTCCTAAGCTGTAGCTTGGTTAGCTATACCTAAATCCAGCACTGCTTCTTCTGCTGCTTTCAGTATAACAGGTACCATTAACCGACTTATGTTGTACTTCACAGCTATGTTAGGATTTCTGTGCCTGACACAACACATCTTATTTCACTTAAGCCTAAATTAGTCGTCGCCTTTTACGACATGCTTATTGAAAGGTAGTTGGTCTATTCTCCCCAGTTCTTCCCTAATGTGGCCCTGATACCACCAATGGAATAACTCAAGTATTATTTTGGATGTAACAGTCTCTTTTCCCATTATCATGCTTACCCACACAGCTATTCTTTTATCTCCAGTTTGTATTTTTACCTCTACGCGCGGTTTTTACTCGGCCTAAAAAACAAGACGCACACTTGCCAAATTGGCAATAGAATGCTATCGTATTTTCACAGATCTAGCCCAGCGTGAATATGAGGGGATCTTTTCAGCAATATTCCGAGCGCTACACTATGTTTTATGGGTGCATATGTGGTATACCTGAATAACATTGTATAAATTATGTTGCTACGTATGTTTGTTTTAAAGCGAATACTTTACATTAGCTGAATTATGTATGTGGCATTTGAAGGCATTGCTGTAACAGAAATAACGTATTGATATATGTGGATATTTGTACAGGATGATGACATTTATAATTTTTCCAAAGTTAAGCGAAAAGAAAAATCTGTGTATACCGGTGCAGGATCGACATTAGCCAATGTATTGTTTAACTTTGCATTGTAATGTTAACTGTGTTTGGAGAACGTCTTGTTTCCTGTCAGTGATTTTTTTTATTCACAAGGTTGGGGATATTGCTAAAGCACTTGAGTTATTTCTACGCTCTAGCATACACCACATGCAAGATGCGTCTTGTTTGTGCAGAAAGCTTTTGAAAAAAGTTTACTGTCGAGGTCAATAAGATTGCATAATTAAATTGTCTTTCACATTATTAGGTTATCTGTTGTGTTTAAAAAAAAAATTATTTTGTTGTTTCCGATATTGTTGGGAGTGGTATTTTGAGCAACAGAGTTCGTGAATTGTGGGACGACTTCTGTCGGCAGTTAGATTCTTTGCTGCAATACAAATTCAGATATTGTCTGTTATAATTGTATTTTTATATTTTAGTCATCCCCATTGCTACAGAGTTAGCGGACTGTGTTCAGATCGCAATTGCGGGGCCGTTGGGGGAAACTCTAAAACTTTTCAGTGTGTTCATGTGCAGTGAAAGTATTTCTTCGATTGTCGGACACAACCAAGCGGCAAATGTGATTTTTATGACCAGTAGAAGGTGGCAAAAGATTAAAAGATTGGATATCGTATTGAAGGTAATACATGCTTGGACAAGATGGTGTAAATTATTATTTTTCTTTTTTCAATATAAAGCGAAGCGGAACGTTTATACAGACTGATGATACATCGTCATAAGATATTAGCTAATATTGCAGTTATTATTGGTAGTTTTAAAAAATTTTAAACGGAATTCGTGTTTGCCGTAGACCACTTTAAAAAGTTTAGGATATTGTTTATTTTTTTTTTTTTTTACATAATACCATATGCCAGATACAAAATGCGTCTTATTTTTTTTGCAGGAGTTGTTAAAGAAAATCATATTACTTCTTTCATAATTTTGGATGTGTTAATTCAAACATGCTTCACGTTGGGAAAGAATGTTTTGTTACAATCAAAGTAGTATATAACTATCGGATAGTCCTAGGGGTGGTCGCTGGAACTACAGAATTCGTGCTCTTATACCCAACTGAATATTGTGTTTGTAGATCTTGAAAAGGTTTCCTATAAAGTGGATAGGAACAAACTATGGTCTGCTCTTGAGAGCTTTGGGGTGCAAGGAAAATTTCTAGAGAGCATCGTAGCCATGTACACACAAGCCAAAGTGCAGTACGAACACAGAAAAAGAATATCATATATGTTCACAGTCAATAGGTTTGTGAAAAAGGGATTTGTGCTCTCCCGATTTCTTCTATTTAACAGTTATGTAGACAGAATATCTTAAGAAACAAGTTCTAAAACAGAAAACATAGATCATTATAATTATGAGGGAGTACACACATAAATCAAAGTAATCGACTCACCCACATTAAACAAACAGCTATTTATTTGATGATGACCAGTGCTTGTTCTACACTGAAGAAAAATGGACTGCAAGACCACATTAATTAATTCGCCATACATTATAAATACAACATAAAGATCAATGCAAACAAAACCGGAACAATGCAAGTTAGTAGAACCTCTAGCCTACTGCACATACATCTGAATGGTTCTTGTCCGAATCAGTTTAGGGAATTTAAATATCTAGGAAGTATGACAACGGAAATTAACACAATTGACAGAGCAACAAAAACCAGATGTCAGAGAGCAATTTCACTTCAATACCGATTGTCACTATTATCAAGACATCCAAACATAATCATGAGTGCAACAAGATTATAAACAGCATGTACATTCCAACATAAAGCTACAAGTGCTAGACGTGGACATGATCTAAATCTCAAGTACTCAAAATCACCGCTTGCGAGATGAGAAGCGCGGGATCAGCCGGCAACCGTCCGAAAATAATGATAATATTAGACCAATGGAATCAGCAGATCAAGTGTTTAGACTTCTCGTTACAATGCAGCATTATCAAATATCACAGACAGCATATCTCAGAAGAGCAGCTACAAAATTAAGTGGACGACAGCGAAAAATGGATCGACAACATTAAAGACACCTTACGCCTTCACGGCATGGCAAAAGCCAGTGGCGGCCAGCGTGCACTGGATGGAAAATTATTCATCCCCACTGATGATGATATTATAACATATATTATACAATACTATATACAAAACTATACTATGCATCTTATTATACAATACTAGACCAACTGAGAGGAGAAGAAGAAGAGTATCGAAATGTATTTACTTATATGCAAGAAATATTACGTTTAAATTATATCCTAAGGTAAAATATGACCCACTGCAATCATGATATTATAAAAGTATGCTAATGAAAACTAAAGAGGATAGCGGAATCAGTACATCATTAAAAAAAAAAAAAACTGTAAATAGACAATTTTATCTCGTAAAGATCACTTCATGTATTTCCATAGAATAGTAACACACGTGAATATCACAAATATACATTTAAAAAAAAAAAGTATTTATATTAAGGGAAAGACAGATATAATGAGAAGAAACCAGGCAAAAAGTAAAATTGTTTCTCCCTATACTATCCCACTTCAAGCTGTACATTTACACCTATTTTGGCAGTAATGTAGACAAAGATGGATAACGATATTAAAATACGAACACAAAAGCGAAGATGATCATTCATAGCACTGGGACATTTTTGCAGGTCAAAAGAAATAAAAATTTATAAAATATTTAAACTTTTTGTTTCTAATCTCAAATCAGTACTGCTGTGTGGGCGTAAATGTGGAGAACAACTAAAACAATTACTAATATACCAAAATTCATTAACTGGTGCCTAAGAAGAATAAAAATAAATATATGTATAATAGAATCACTTATGCTGAGCTTTGGGAGAGAACTAAACAAGTCCCAGTGGGCCACGAGGTAAAGAGAATACGCTAGTGTTTTGGATAGGACGTATGTTGTCAAAACATGACAACAGTATGACTATCAAGTCGTTGAACTGGAACCCAAAGAGACATTGAAATAAAGACAGACCAAAAAATCAGATGGAGAAGTGGGCACGAGAGTGAAATTTAAATAATGGGAAGGAAATGTAGTGGGGTGCATGCAATAGCAAAGGCGACAACTAACTGGAGTGAGGTGCATGCAATAGCAAAGGCGACAACTAACTGGAGTGAGGTGCATGCAATAGCAAAGGCGACAACTAACTGGAGTGAGGTGCATGCAATAGCAAAGGCGACAACTTACTGGAGTGAGGTGCATGCAATAGCAAAGGCGACAACTAACTGGAGTGAGGTGCATGCAATAGCAAAGGCGACAACTAACTGGAGTGAGGTGCATGCAATAGCAAAGGCGACAACTAACTGGAGTGAGGTGCATGCAATAGCAAAGGCGACAACTAACTGGAGTGAGGTGCATGCAATAGCAAAGGCGACAACTAACTGGAGTGAGGTGCATGCAATAGCAAAGGCGACAACTAACTGGAGTGAGGTGCATGCAATAGCAAAGGCGACAACTAACTGGAGTGAGGTGCATGCAATAGCAAAGGCGACAACTAACTGGAGTGAGGTGCATGCAATAGCAAAGGCGACAACTAACTGGAGTGAGGTGCATGCAATAGCAAAGGCGACAACTAACTGTAGTGAGGTGCATGCAATAGCAAAGGCGACAACTAACTGGAGTGAGGTGCATGCAATAGCAAAGGCGACAACTAACTGGAGTGAGGTGCATGCAATAGCAAAGGCGACAACTAACTGGAGTGAGGTGCATGCAATAGCAAAGGCGACAACTAACTGGAGTGAGGTGCATGCAATAGCAAAGGAGGCAACTAACTGGAGTGAGTTGGTCGAACGTCTTTACTATAATGGGCATTGAGGCCAGAAGACGACGATTTATATTATAGGGAATGCTTATACTTTCATCATAATCATCAGGTGCCTTGCCGACTGGCGTGGGCGATCATGCCTCTCCATAATCCGCGATCTCCTGCAGCATGTATCAGTTCGTGTGCCGACACACCTCCATGCCATGCAACAAGACTGCTTATACTTTGGGGATCCGTAATAGCTTAGCGATACATGCTGGCCTGACAATCCGAAGGTCTTATGTTTGAATTGCATAATGGTGGAATCAGCCTTAACTATGTACTATGTAATATCATGCTAAGTCAAGACTGATACGTGATTTTAGCCACATCATCATTTGAGTGCGACAGAAAAAAAATATGAGCCTACAATACGCCACTTGCGTAATTAAGATCCTCGGCTAACCTTTTACGTACACGAAAGGTAGCAACAACAACACACATGTAACTATAGCAATCATTCACCAGTGAAATGCATAAACATTTTCTAGGAAGCTAATTGTTTAAACACGTCATCTTTACGTGACATATTCCACAATATTCAGATTGAATTACTGTAGATATGTGTTAGATGATGGTTATGAAAATTGTTAGGGGGTTAATGGGAATCACTCTGAGCAAAAGTAGTAACTTCATAAACTAAATTAGCTTGTTTGCAACTTGTTAGGGACCTTATATTTGCCGAAACGACATATGGCTTGAGTTGTAGGCATGTGATAGGTACATCTAACCTCATCATCATCATCAGGTGCCTCGCCGACTGCCGTGGGGATCATGCCTCTCCATAATCTGCAATCTCCTTCAGCATGTATCGGTTCGTGTGCCGACACACCTCCATGCCATGCAGCAAGACTGTCAAGCATCTTCTTTCGTTGTCTTCCTCTATCCCTCCTTCCACAGATCTTAACAGTGGTCACAACATGTTCTATTTTCCCTCTTCTCATAACATGGCCTAAAAATGATGACTGTCTCCTTCTGATGTCTGTGATAAGTTGTCTTCGGGCTCCCGCCTCTTTCAAAACCTCTTGGTTGCTTTTTTTGGCTGTCCAATGTATTCTAAGCATTCTTCTGTAAAATCACATCTCTGAGGCCTCAAGAAATTGTTTGGCCTGCCTACCGATTGTCCAGGATTCACAGCCAAATGTTAAAACTGGATGTATGTAGCAAGCAAGAATTCTTTTTCTAACTCTCAATGATAAGGATATATTGCACAAGATGTTTTTCATTTTATGAAATGTAGTTTTTGCCTGTCCAATTCTGTTTCTTATTTCAGTTATGCATCTTCCATCTGATGTTATTCATGTGCCAGATACTTAAATTTCTGTACTTGTCCTAAAATAACACCATCGACTTTTATTACACATTTAGGAATAATTTTTTTTTTTTATACCACCATTACTTCTGTGTTCTCATTGTTCGAACTGAGGCCCATTCTTCCACTTTCTAACACCACAATGTATATCATTTCCTGTAGTTCTTTCTGACTTGTTGCTATCAAGACTGTGTCATCAGCATAACGTAAACTGTTTATATTGTGCCCACCAACCACATTCCGGGCATATCAATTAAAGATCTCATTATATCTTCACTGTATATTGAAAACAAATCAGGTGACAGTACACATCCTTGTCGTACTCCCCTCTTTATGCTTTGAAATGTACCTAAACATTGTTAATTGTTATAGCTGATGTTTGCTGCCAATACAAATTCTTTTTTATTCGTAGATCTTTCCCATCAATGTTTAATTTTTTCTAACAGTTTGATTACTTCTTCATGCTTCACACAGTCAAATGCTTTTGTATAGTCTATGAAGCATAAGTACAAATCAGTCTTTACTTCTATAGCTCTTTCGGACAATGTCCTTAGGATGTATATGGCATTGTTTGTACCTTTTCCTTCTACAAATCTACATTGTTCATCGCTGATTTCTGGTTTAATTTTGTTTCTTATTCTTCTCATTATTCTTCTCAGTAAAATCTTAGTCATGTGACTCATAAGACTTATTGTGCGATGGTCTTCACATTTTAAAGTGCCTGGTTTCTTAGGCAGAGCTATAAATATGGATTTTAAAAAGTCATTTGGAATATACCCACTATTATAAATATCATTTAAAAGTTTAGTTATTATTTGAATTCCGAAATCTCCCAGTGCTTCGATTTCTTCCAGTGAGATGTTGTCTGGTCCGGGTGCTTTTCCTTTCTTCATATAATGTATTGCATCCCTAACTTCTGCAGTCATTATTGGTGGACCATCATTGTTGGTCTGCAGTTCTACATCTGGTCTATTATCATCATATAATTCCCCTATATACTCTGTCCATCTGTTAATTATATTAATGTGCCCCATTAATAAGTCACCATCTTTTGATTTCAAATATCCAGTGCTGTTACGTGTCATCTTTCCTGTTAACATATTTATCTGTTGGTACATGGAATGTGATTCTTTCCTGTGATTTTCCTCAATCTCTGTACACATTTCATTCAGCCAGGCTTCTTTAGCCACTTTGCATTTGTTCACTATTTCTTTTTGTATTCTAGAGTATTCTTCTTTATCATTCCTTTTCTTCCTTCTTTCATCTAGAGTATTCTTCTTTATCATTCTTTTTCTTCCTTCTTTCATTTCGGTTGACATCCATTTCTTTTTTGCAACTCTATGAGTTGGTGGAATTGTCTCTTTTGATGTCTGCTGAATTGACATCTAACCTACACACACTAAACCACAACACCTATAGAGCACACAACAAATCTTTAATGTACAGAACAGAATAACAGATGGCAGTCCGCCTTAACGGTATGAGGAATGTCGCGCGCCCACGTAGGTAAATACACTGATATAGTGAGGGTGTGGGTTTGAACCTTAACAATGCCCACCCACGTGAGAAACTGGACTATTATCTAAGCTATGTTGATCCTAGACAGTCCTGGATAGCCAAGAAAACAGCGTGTGGCTTGTTCCATGAAATGAAAGTTGCTGTACTTGTATCCACAGAAGTATGAGAAGGGATAGATAGATATCTGGATAACCCCACTGTGATATAATCCAGGTGCTCAGTTAACCCCTCCGACTGCTCTCCTCTCCTGGCATTACTTAAAAGCCCCCATCAAGTGATTTAAATATTTGTTAGCTGAAGTAAACTAATATGCACAAAGACACTTGAACCTAAGTACACAATTTACTCAACTATTTTGTAACAACATCAAACATGATTTATTTGAATAAATCGAAATTAAAATGAACTTGATTAGGCTAGTAGAGTTGGGATGATGTTATAGATGACATTAAAGTTCTACATAACTTAGCTTCTAGTTTCTAGTAGGAGAATTCACCGTCAGGACAGTTCTCGGCTTGAGACCCTGCCTATCTTTTCCAGTTTGTCGTCCTCACTGCTTTCATGCAGGTCGTTACACTCAGACGGTCGGCAAATAATGGATGCCTACTAGTCCCTGCCCAATGTGGGAACTGTGATAAAGAAACAAGCGCATATTTGTAGTATCTGCTCTAGATGTACACTAAGCATGTATATTATAATATCAAACATGTTTATTTAAATAAAACATTTCATCTCTCCCTCATGTTAACATTCACTCCTGTCCAATTTGGAAGGGCTTATGTCTCACATTCCAACTGTTACATCTTCTGCCTTCTTCTACACAAGTCCATTAATGATAGTCAAGTCTTCTACGTCAGGTGCCATCTCTCGTACAGACTCAAAATGACAATCAGTCAGACAGAACCAGTTCTGGAATCTATGCTTGGAACAATGGACGCGCCCAGAAAGCTAACAATATTTCTGAGGCGAATCAAATAACAAATCTCGTGGATTTACTCTCCGGGTTCAATCTCCGCATTAGCCTCCCGAGAGTTAAACACATTTCAGTGTGTTAGCTGAATGTAATACAGATTCACATTAACCACACGTGAAAAGATTGCCAAAGTTATCTTCACGCTTGTGATTTCAAAAACTTGATAGTTCATTAAATTTCAATGGCAACAACAACATTTAGGTTTTACAACATTGAAACACATGTGCACGAAAAAAAAAAAAAACATTCATGACACTATCAAATAGGAAATAAAGCAATGTGACAGTGCCCTACGAGAATGAAGAAATGTCCGCCTAGGAGTACTACAAAGTGATGAAGACACACTTGAGCAAAAAGACAGTTAGATCTCTATCATAAAATATAGATTTGAACCTAATTTCGATCTTACCTGGAAAATGATACCACAATGCCCAAAGTTCTGTCTAAAGCTTAGGTTAAGCCCAACAGATGGCATGTGCTGGACAGAGTCTCATTTACCAGACCTAGAGTTCACCCCTTTATAACTTTTATTAGGCTCCTCCTACATTACGCCTAAAACCATTCTCATTCAAGGATATCACAGCTCCTCCCTGTGGGTAAGTTTATTCGCTGTCAGTGAGGGCTGTACAACACTTGTTTAAATTCCCACGGTCACATTCTACAGGTTCAATTAAGCTGGTCAAAGCTAATAGGCCAAGTCACACCTCCAATCTACTACACCTGTCATCACAATAAAATCAGACTTTGTCAATACTTCTGCCAACACTTTCAGCTCACTGTGTCAATATTGACGATCTGACCGGCACTCCAGTTTAGGTAACCTCAGGGGGAATTAAGCACAATTAGCCGGAGTTATCTGTTCCTAATGGTCTGGCTAGGAGATAAATATCTGACACCAACAGATGGTGTGCAAATTTGCAGACAGTAAGTCTGGGCTGGTCAGAATCACAGGCGTCACAAAGATTACCTTAACACTTTACATCTGGGAAAGAGTCTCAGGGTTTGATATTATCAACAGTCCCGGAAAATTAAATGTTTGTTCATATCGCCTTCTTAGATTAGGGATGTATCCAAACCCATATTTGTCTGTATACTTCAAAATACATACAAATAAAAGTAGGTTGAGGAAAGACATTCTGAAATCACCGAGCGTATTGTCACAAGGAAAATGGCCTGCCAAGAGTTACCAGGGAATCTGACAGACGCTAAACACTCAGGGGAAGGGCGAGACAGATATACAATCAGACAGTTACTGGTGCCATCAGAATTGGAACTCTTCGCTTGCTGCTGAAATTAAGGACGGAGCGCTTAGTGGAGTGTCCCGAGTGCTATGATGTCGATTCCTAATTCAACATTCAACATTTAATTCGCCTCAGGAGTCGTGGGTATCTCTATTCGAAACAAAGGCTGCGTAGGCTTAACAAATAATCTCTCACTCCTATCACGTGCCCATGGATAGTAACAGGGTCCGAATTCACGCCGCTCCCGTACATCTCTTTCTTCTGTAACTGAACTCCAAACCAGGATTGAAGAGCGTCAGCTGAGTGTGGGCAAAGTGAGCAAGGACATATCAAATCTCAACAACCACTACACACCATCAGTAGCTGCGAGACCTAACTTTATTACCTAACCAGCTACCCATGTAACAAGCTACACACACAAAACATATCCCTGTTGGACCCGGTATAACACAAGAGTACTGCCACTGTCTAACGACACATAGTACCACAGACTATCAGTCACTGTAGTCTAAACAAAACATATTACAAACATTACAGCCTAACAGTCGAACTATAACAACGTCTCTACGGTTGCATGACCTGAAAACAATTCTTCCGATTTCTAGCTGTCTGCTGGTTTTATGGCAGTCATCAGTTCAGTTAAACATTCTTGCATTACTCGTGAGATCGCAAGCAAAACACTCAGTCGGGTATAAGTCCCACTGTCATCTGTCTGTCGCAGTGAACTCCGGTTCATGTCTAGGTAAATTAGATTTAAACATGAAATATTCACTGCTATCATACTAGATGTCCCATACCCACCCTGGCCTCTATCCCACATCTTCGTGCCTGAATAAATTTAGTAACAGAATGTTTATACAAATTGCTATTTTAAAAACTACACGCAACACATTGCTACAGTAAATTATTCAAAGACAGCATATAGATACATTTAAATGCTGGGGGATTATTGTGTTAACTTTGCTGTTTTTGTTGTTGTTGTAGTTGTTGTTGTTGCTACTTTTGTATAATTTAACAGTTATAATCTCTAGATTTAGCACATATAATGTGTGCAATATGTAATAGCCAGAAGTATTTAACTCAAATAAATAGATTGCACATGTACCTAAAAATCTGAAAAAAACTATTATTTTTCAATTAACAGTCCAGAAAATTAGACCACAGTTTTTTCTGCTGATACTGTGGCTTTTTCGGCTAGACAAGCGCTAGCGGATCAAAGGTCATGTTTTCAGGTCCGGACGGAGCTTAAATTTGTTTTTCTTTTTAAAAAAATGACCTTGACATCTAGGTTGACCTAGCCTTAAAGGGGTAACAGGTAAAGTTATGGAAGTAAAGGTGGTCTGTGTGATGTTAACTACATCACTCAACGAGTGCCAAATGGTCTATAAAATGCAGATCTAGCCATAAATGACCAATACACCTGAAGTCGTTGAAACTTTTTTTCTATGTAATGACTACTTTATTCCCTTAGTCAAAACTAGGTCTCATTAAAATAACAGCGTTCGTCATCTTCGTGCAACGTAACGACAGAATGTAGTATGTCTGTTTCTGACATAAAATCAGTTTTTTTCGTGAACAATTTTTTTTTTTGGTCAGTACCTTCATTATTTATTTTTATCTGTCCCGCTATTCTCATTGTTCTTCTAAAGTGTTACATCTCTACAGTTTCTCAACAGTTTCCACAATTTTTGTTTTAAACTTTGGGTCGATGTAGAAGCCTAGGCCAGGTTTTTAAAAATCCGTATAGATTAGAGATAAACTGGTAACTACATGGTTGTGGTAAGCATGTTTAACTCCGCCCTTCCGCAAACGCCACCTTCCATGTAGTATTTCAGTCAAGTTCCGTCTACGTCTGTCTATCTTCTAGTAATGTTATCGGTCATGTTAACTCGGCTCTAAGTCCCACCTTCCATATAGGATTTCAGTCAAGTTCTATCCACGTGTGTTTATCCCCTGGTGGATGTTATCGGCCATATTAATGATTTGTTTGCACGTACTTCCCCTACTGTGGTTGAACATGCAAGTTACCTGCAATCGCTATAGACAGCAAATAAACCAGGTCACAGATGCTGGTTGGTAATGACAAGCTGTTGTCTGTTTTCAAGAACATAAGCAATACATATTGATTTTTACCTGTACGGTCATGTCTTTATTTATGAGGGTTTCTGTTATTGCGGGCAGTCCAACTGTAGGTGCACTTTGTGTTATGAATGTTCAATTATGCAGTCAAGGTAATTGTTTTTCCTGAAGATTATTTTCCAGAGAGATGAACATTACCATTACGTTTTACAGCTGTGTCGCATCATGTTAATATACATTCTGTATGGCTTAGCCGGGTAGTGTTACTGGCAGTTTGGGTTTTAGAAAACACAACATGACTTGTTTTTAAATAGTAGCGAAATAGGTTACTTTCATATATTTTTCTTTGACAACCATTCGAAAGAGAGTTTTTATAAAGCGTAAAATAAACTTTGCTGTATGTATGTGTATCTAGGAAGTGTGTCTTTTAGTTTTACCTCGTTCTCTGTGACTATGTAATTCAACGACTAGATGGGGATAATGCTGCGAAATTCTCAGTGGTAGCTGTTGCATAGATTCGTGCAGTTGTGATATGGGACTCAAGTTATTGAGGTATAGGATTCTTGTTGTTCTGGTTTAGGATTCTTGTTATGGTTGTATAGGATCCGTGTCGTTGTGGTGTAGGATTCTTGTTGTAGTGATATCCGATTCTAGATGTTGTGGTATAGTATTCTTGTTGTTGTGGTGTAGGATTCTTGTTGTTGTGGTATAGGATTCTTGTTGTTGTGGTATAGGATTCTTGTTGTTGTGGTGTAGGATTCTTGTTGTTGTGGTATAGTATTCTTGTTGTTGTGGTATAGGATTCTTGTTGTTGTGGTGTAGGATTCTAGTTGTTGTGGTGTAGGATTCTTGTTGTTGTGGTGTAGGATTCTTGTTGTTGTGGTATAGGATTCTTGTTGTTGTGGTGTAGGATTCATGTTGTTGTGGTATAGGATTCTTGTTGTTGTGGTATAGGATTCTTGTTGTTGTGGTGTAGGATTCTAGTTGTTGTGGTATAGTATTCTTGTTGTTGTGGTATAGGATTCTTGTTGTTGTGGTATAGGATTCTTGTTGTTGTGGTGTAGGATTCTTGTAGTGTTATATGATTCTTGTTGTTGTGGTGTAGGTTTCTTGTTGTTGTGGTGTAGGATTCTTGTTGTTGTAGTGTAGGATTCCTATTTTTGTATAAACCGCTTTATATATAATTTATATTATACATGGGGGGAGAAGGCAACGATTATACACAACAGCTATGCTTCATAGAGATAGTTAAAAAAAAAAAAGGAGCACGACAGGAATGCGTGTTACCCCTAAGCCTTTTTAACTTATATAACATTTTAAAACAGGTTGAAGAACTGCATATAAGCAATGTAAGATATGCCGATCACACTGTGCCACTAGCAGAAAGTGAGCAGGAGCTGGAGGACATGGTTATGCAAGTGGATAGACTGAATACAGAATATGGTTTAAATAATATCGATGTAAAATGAAACACTAAGATAATTAACAATTAATTAGAGCGGTTGAAAATTAACATCGCGGTAAACGGTAGTATAACATGTATTAAGTTTCTGCTACACATGTCGTAACTGTAACAGACTCTGATAGCATGCTGAAAAACAGGTGAAGACAGGGATGCTTCAAGCAGAGTGGCAAGCTTCACTGGAAAAGTCACTAGTGGTGAGCATACTTGAGATCTTTTCTCCAGGCAATGCTGGCGTGGTGTGTAATGAACAGACAGACAGATTGGCTAGATCCGTACCCCTGGATGATGAATTGATACATGACAAGGCACATGTGGTCAATGCCCTTTGGAAACAAACAACGGAATCAGCGACGAAAGAAGATTATAATGGCCTGGAGAGAATGAGGCATCTGGGTGTAACCAAAGGGTCTGGCCGGCTTACTACACTTAGAGGAAAGGCAAGACGGACTTTTAACCAGATTGTGACCGGTACCATCAGCATTGGAACTCTGCGCTGGCTGCTGAAGACGAGGACGGATCATGCATGGGAATGCTCCGAGTGCTGTGATGTCAATTCTTGACTCAACTCAACATAAGTTTCTGCTATCTTGGCGACGTAATAACAGATCATGATATAAATTAGGTAGTATTAACAGGGAGAATATTGATTGCCCAAATCATTGTTAACAGGATACCAACATTACTGACACCTGAAGAAATAAACAACACATTAAAAATGTAAATTGTCAAATTGTATGTATGCTCAACCACACTGCATCATGCAAAAACCTTTAGAAGATGTGGAGAAATTGATAAACAAAAGTTTATGGTGTAAAAAAAAAAGGTCTCTTACGACCATTTCAGTCGTATCTTGGGCATATTGGGCTAGACATGTATTCTCTAAACCAATCGGCACTTGATGGGTGATGTGGTCAAGACTTTTCAACTGGGTCGACACTGAAACCAAAGTTATATTTGAAAAGAAGATGTCCAGTAACCTGCAGATTTGAACCCAAGACCTTCGGATCCGTAGGAGAGTGTCTAACCTTTACACCACGGTGGCTTCCTGAATATACAAAAATATACAAAAGAAATTACATGAGAATATACAAATATACAGAATAATGGGTTGTATTTTATGGAAAGAAAATCGCTGAAAGAAAATATACTCTTCCTAGAAAAGAAAAAAAAAATACTGAAGGCAAAGGTAGCAAAAAAGAAGGAAAACAGACAGCAGTACAAGTGTGAGGAACAATCAAGTGATGGACGAACATCAGTTTGGGGGAGTGTACAACCAAGACAAGGGGCAAAGGTCATCAGTGATCCAGTAGCCAGCTGTCACTATGCAGATCCGTTGATTCATTAAAAACTTGGATTACTTTGGTCGAAACGTTTCAAACTGTGCTCATCATGTGTTTTTTATTCATTGATAATTTTAGCTATAGTTTGTGTTGTCTTCATTATTACTTGGGGTCTAATTCGGCCACAGTTTGAGTTATTTGATGGACATGATACTGTTAAGGAGCCAATAATCTTCAATGTTCAGATCTAGTGAAATGATCATGTTTGGATTCTATCACTGATCCACCATTTTGAAAGTATTATTGTGTATAACATTACCTTTAAAAGCCTGAATTTTTTTTTTTTTTTGGGGGGGGGGGGGGTTGTAATATAATGCCCCAATCACACTCTTCTACTGAGAAAGGAAAGACGCCACGTTCAGCGTTTTAAAATTATTAATGTTTACGTAAACTTTTTTTTTTTTTTATTTACTAGCGTGAAGCAATAAGGCGAATATAATAATCTTCCTCTTTTTTTTAATAATCTTAGCTCATTATAATGTCTACACTATATTCTAATTATCAGTAATTGTAAGCAGTTTAATTAGTTTTCTATCCTCAACCAATTGCTAGAAGTGTATACACTTTGAGGGTTAAACCAGCCTTCTCATTTTATGAAACAATAATCTTGGAATATAAACAGATTCAAAATGCTATAGGGAAATAGGAACATATTATCTCAGCTATCACTCCTGTGTTTTGACTCTCTCATCAAAGTTCGTCTAAAGCTTTCTCTTGAGCGTCTGTGTTCCATCAGTTAGTTTGTTACCCATTTCAGTGCCTGTTTAATGGTTCTCTGTAGACTTCTCATAATGGTGAGCCTAAAACATAGATATTTCATTTGTCTTGTATAGGTTAAACAACCACTGTCCATTGTTTAATTGCGTCGCCTTTCATGAAGTAATCCCATTTAAGATTCATTAGCATCCTTAGGCATGTGCTTTGAAATGTCTTATTTTTGCTATAATGTATTTTGAAACGACGAAAAATGAAAGATCATGTAAAAGGTCCTATTTTGTTACTACATGCTGAGCTGACATGTATTTTACATCTGTATATAAGCATTGTTTAGTTACTATAAAACAAGTTTTCATACTAAAAGCAGACCAGTCGCTTCACCAAGATTTCATTCCTTTATGGGATTAGAACCTCCACGTATACAGCAGAATATCATCGCCAAGAAAACCTGTACATATTTATAACCTAAAGTGAAAGTTTCAAGAAGTTTTTAGTTGCAATTTCCAATGCAAAGTGATTAACAAATGTTTCACATGGAGCTGCCTGTTATAATCGAGACTGTCAAAAGTGGATCAAAGGTACCAGTTAATTCAAACACTACTACGGGCTGCTCAAATGTGAGCCAGGCCGTGAGAAGTGGATCAAAAGTGTCATCTGGTTTGGGCTGTCCACACGGTATAAGATATTCATCATTGAGGATAACACCAATTTTACGTAGAAAATGGACCCGATCGGAATCATGTATGGTAAGTTATCTCTTTGTTATAGTCTTTTTGTTACCAGCTTACGACAGCACAAAGCCAGCAGTGGATGTCAACATTGTCCCCCCCCCCCCCCCTTTTTTTTTTCCACTCCACCCCCCGCTCGCGTTAGGAAGAGTCTTTCACAGTAACAACATAAGATTTCAGAATCGTTTTTGCCATCATATGTATTCAGTGTGTTTTTTCGCAGACTCTAAGCTCTCATCCTTTCTACAAATATTTCTTCCTTCATTCTCGTTCCTTTTCCTGATTTACCCCCTCCAGGCAACACGGTCCATGGAGTTTTAGTGGTCCTACGAAGCCACTTGTATACCAGTATCGTTCATCTCTCGCTTGCACACATCTTTCTATGGAAATAGAGGCTGGCCTCGACATCTTCTGTCCATCCGCAAGTAACCACTGAGGATATCTTGTAAGGAATGCGTCAATACCAGCAAAGCAGCTTGCACAGAATGTCATTATATGCTTTTGAATTGCCTGCCAAGAAAAGTTAGGAATCATTCGGATGTGTCGGCCTGAAGGCACATATGTCGCCTTTCTCTTTTGTAAGCTTCCTCAAAACAAGTACGTCCAGCATAAAAACATTGAACGAGCGAAGAAGATAATGGTTAGGCTTCTACTTTTCTTGATGTTCCCTGACTGTAAACTCCTTCTAAAACTGCTGGTTGTTTGTCCAGTTCTTGACTTTATTATGTACCCATAAGTTGAGTTTGACACTCACATTCGTTTTACTGATCTTGCTTACTTTATGCAGACTTTTGGTTCCTCGTTTCTCAGACAGGTACATTTCAACTTCGAAGGAAAAACTCAGTCGCCTAATACGACATGCTAATTAGTGGCAGTGTGTCTGTTTGATTTTATGATAACATTATTTGATAAACTACAATGAGATACCAAAAATGCGATGTATATAGTTTTTTAATAAATTTATATTGAAATCACAGTATAATTTATTTTACAATGAGATTCTGTATATGATTTTATGAGTGTTATACAGAAACCTAGTACTTATTACGTTACAACAATTCGGGATATACATCTATTTAAAAAATGTTATAAAGGACCCTCTTTGACGCCTTTCAGGAGTTTTGGGTACATAGGGCTTGACCTATATTTCACAAACCATATGGCATTTGGTCAGCATAACGCCGGTCGCCTTTACTTTCCATTTTAGTAACTGGTACTCACTTAAGGCTGAGTCGACCTGGGAGCCACTTTCATTTTTTTAAATGTCCGGCAAAAAGAAAAAAAAAGTTGTACGATATCGTTATATATAAACTGTCTGGTACATTAAAGAACTCTTTCCACGACTTCAGGCGCATTGGGCATGTATGGTTAGACCTATATTATTTTAGACCATTGGGCACACAGGGCGTAATGTTATCAATGTCACTCAGGCCGATTTTACCTCCCATAACTTTACCCAGTACTTATTTAAGGCTGGGTCGACCTTGGAGCCAAGGTGATATTTTAAAGAAAAAATAATCCTTTTCTGTCATATCTTGAACCCATGTCTTCGAAACCACAGACTAGCTTCTAGTCGCTACACAACTGCGGTTTTCATTTGTTATATTACATTGAAGTATTATTGTCAGGTTTTTTAGAAAGAATAATGTTTGACAGGTTGCAGTAGTTTGTGATTAGTGAGGACTTTTAATATTGCACTACAGGCAGATCTTCTGTATACATTTAACATGCGTTCCCATATCAACCCAGCCAAGTACGTTTTAGGTAATTATCTATAAAGTGAATGTGATCGACGTAATAATCACCATATCACTCATTGAATGAGTCAAGATGCTAGACAGGTTGACATCATGACATGCAATGTCGTCTGTGGAATTGTATGAAAGTACACGAGACTGTAAGGTTGTGGATTGACATGGCTGCCAACGCTGCATAGCTTTACTATAAGACGAATAGTTTAATAGTACCACACGTATATTCTATGTTTATTTTTTTTGGAGTTTAGTTGTTATCTTTTAGCAACATTTTCAACGTTGATCATGATTTTGGAAACGATGTTGGCTTGGTGAGTCAGCTTAACTAGTTAAATCTGGCTTCGAGAAGTGCACGGCCGCTTTCTGTGTAAGCTTACCCCAGGACATTCATTACGCTTAAATCGTTCTGTATATAGCCTGTGGTAAGCTACATTAAACAGTCCCTAGTGAGAAGCTATTGACTCTGGGAAAGGCCACGAATCGAGGTCTGGCAGGAAGAATTTAGATCTTTACAAAATGGATGTTTTGACTGAATTCGAAGAGCGCCAGAAATTGTCAGTGTCTTTTTGTACATTTTTTTTTTTTCTGCTGCAATATTTGACCAAGGTTTTCAGAAAGTTTTCATTTTGTCTCGTTTTTGATATTTTTATTCATCATCATCGCGTGCTCTATCCATAAGCATATGCAATTACTTTTCGCCATCCCATACTATCACCAGATTTAGGGATCAGGTCAGTGTTCTTGTCTCGCCTTATCCATATAGCCAGCAACCTAGTATTTAACTTGTTTTGAACAGAATGTCTCCGTGCGCAAAGCTGTCTAATGTTGAACCAGACTGAGTGTAGTTATACTAATCTGCGTTATCTCAAACCTTAGTTTTAAAGGTTCGATGAATTCAGTGATTATTTATCGTTAGTGCGTCATATGTTTTAGATACGGCAGAAACAGACTCAATAAACAGCAGACTGGCTGAAAACAGAATAACACCATAATGATTATCGAAGCAATAGTCTTGCCCAAAAAGATGTTTCTCTGCTGCTCGTTAACATTAGCTCAGACCAGTATTTCCCAATTAGATACACTCGCGGACCACTGTTATTCTTAGACTGTTGTTCCCAATTAAATACACTCCAGGGCCACTGTTATTCTTAGACTGTTGTTCCCAATTAGATACACTCGCGGACCACTGTTATTCTTAGACTGTTGTTCCCAATTAGATACACTTGCGGACCACTGTTATTCTTAGGCTGTTGTTCCCAATTAGACACACCCGCGGACCACTGTTATTCTTAGGCTGTTGTTCCCAATTAGATATACCCTCAGACCACTGTAATTTTGAGACTGTTGTTCCCAATTAAATACACTGGCGGACCACTGTTATTCTTAGACTGTTGTTCCCAATTAGACACACCCCCGGACCACTGTTATTCTTAGGCTGTTGTTCCCAATTAGACACACCCCGGACCACTGTTATTCTTAGACTGTGGTTCCCAAATAGATACACACCCCCGGACCACTGTTATTCTTAGACTGTGGTTCCCAATTAGACACACACCCCCGGACCACTGTTATTCTTAGGCTGTTGTTCCCAATTAGACACACCCCCGGTACCACTGTTATTCGTAGGCTGTTGTTCCAATTAGATTTGCCCGCAAGACACTTTTATACTTATACCACTGGTTCTCATTTAGATGAGCCTGTGGACCACTCGCATCCTCAGACCAGTGGTTTCCGATAAGATATCGCCGCGGACCACATTTATTTTTAGACCAATTGTTTCCATTTAGATACACTGCGGACCACCTAATTCTTAGACCTGTGGTTCCTATAAGATATCCCCGCGGAGCACTCTTATTCTTAGACCAGTCGTTCCTTATAATATAAACCCACGGACCACTCTAATTCTTAGACCAATGGTTTCCTATAAGATAACCCCGCGAGCACTTTTAATCTTAGACCAGTGGTTCCCTGTAAGATAAGCCCACGGACCACTCTTATTCTTAGACCAGTGGCTCTTTATAAGATAAGCCCACGGTTCACTCTTATTCTTAGACATGCGGTTCCTTAAAAGATAAGCCCACGGACCACTCCTATTTTTTTGACTTGCGGTACCCTATAAGATAAGCCCACGGACCACTTGTATTCTTAGAGCAGTGGTTCCCTATAAGATAAGCCCGCGGACCACTCTTATTCTTATGACCAGTGGTTCCCTGTAAGATAAGCCCTCGGACCACATCTTATTCTTAGACAGTGGGTTCCCTGTAAGATAAAAAACCCGCTGACCCCTCTTATTCTTAGACCAGTGGTTTCCAGCGGGGCATCTACAGTCATCAGTAGAATTGTATCCTCTTTCGACACACGTTTCGGCCACGATTCCTAAACGTATTCGGAGGTGGGCCCACCTGAGTTCCATGAAGCTCAGGGCTGGCTTCCTCGCCGCACAGAATTACCGGATGGTGTTAGTACTTTCGGCCAGATAGAAAGACGACTTGGTGGTTTCGAAGGATGTACTGTGAGATAAGAAGCCGCCACGGCTGCGTAAAATTAGAACAGTCCGCATGCCTGGACGACCGAGCGACAAGCTTACTTTTGGTTTACCAGACTACATCTTCGGAATTTTAAGTAGCAGTGGGCAAGAGAGGAGACGGCAGACAACAATTCGTACCTGATGGAACTTTTTTCAAGGGATAAGAAACTCTTTTCCACTAGATACCCGGACCGAGCTCACCGAGGCCCGTTACCCCTACGTGGTTGCCGCTGCGTCCAAAACGCCAGCTGGATGCCCTTTCGGCACACTCACCAAGTTTTT
>CAJHNH020003403.1:5000-70379 GCA_905116865.2 Candidula unifasciata | reverse complement strand
TGGAAGAGCTCAGACATGAGGCGTTTACAACTAAACTCGAAGCATAAATTTGAGTTGTTGTTAATGTTTATGGAACAAAAATTAGCCCCATGATGAGATATCTTTGATTATCTCGAACCATCGGTGATAGAGTATACGCCTAGCCTTTGCCCGGCTCGCTAGCGTAGTTGGCTAAACCGAATTGCGCGGTGACCGGGTGAAGAACTCCTTGTGGTCCGGGTTCACGCCCGGGGGTAGGCAGAAAAGCCACATTTCTCCCAGATTTACGGTATTTATCATGGAATCAAGACCGAAGGGTTGCGATATCCATAATACCGAGCCTAAGGGTTAACAACTCATGGCTTCTGGATTCTAGAAAAAAAAAAAAAATACTCCTAGCCTTTGTGCACATAGGCGAAAGAAATATTAGCTAAAACACTCCTAATTAGTCGTCTTTTACCACTTCTTGTTCTGGGGCAGTGGCTTTATCCCCCCCCCCCCCCACCTTTTTGTTTTCTTAAAAATAAAAAAGTAAAGATTATTTTTCATGCCTTTAGGCGCATAGCACATTTAGGAAGAGCGCCCCTTTTTTTTACAGACATCGGCACTAGGTGGGTGATGTGGTCAGCATTACGTAAGCCCTCTTTACTTCCCCAGGACATCCTGATACTCATTCTAGGCTGGGTCGATCTGCGACGCCCCATACCGTGATAAAAATCCACGCAGCCAGCAGTGGGTTTCGATCGTGGTAAGTTGGAATTACGAGTCGGACTCGGACGCCTAAGCCATGGACGCTGCTTTCTTCAAAATATGGCCTTGAAATTAGCCTAATAGCTTGTATGGTCGTCTTGTTAGAATGTGGCCACAACAAGAACTAGAGTAAAAGCTAAATGGCCTCCACAGAAAATATAAACAGATTAATTAAAGGCAGCCTACATGGAGCAATACAAGCAGGATTCAGAAAGGGTAGAGGAACAAATGAGCACATCTTCGCCATACGTAACATTTTAGAACAAAGCAATGAATGGCAGAGAAATATATATAATAATTTTGTGGACTTTGAGAAAGCTTTTGGCAGCGTCCATAGAGACGGTCTATGGAAAGTTTTACGACATTATGGAATTCCAGAAAAATAGTCAACATAATTGCTCTCTTCTATAAAGACTTCCTGCAGTATAAAAAATAACAATACATCTTTCCCAGCAAAGACAGGGATGTGTTATGTTATCTCTCCTTTTCAACCTTGTGATTGATTGGATACCAAAGAACACAGTAAACAGGACATTAAGAGACATACGATGGACTCCATTCACCATGCTTAAGGACCTTGACTTTGCAGATGATATAGCACTCCTATCACATAAACATGAACATATACAAGAAAAAAGTAACAGACTACACAGCACAGCAGAAATGGTGGGACTGAGAATAAATACAAAGAAAACTAGGATCATGACAAGCAGTCCAAACCAACAACCAGTGACCATAAATAACCAAACTCTTGAAAATGTAGAACATTTCACATATCTTGGCAGTGTGGTGTCCCTGCCGGGAGGGACTGAAGAGGACATACAATCACGTCTAAGCAAAGCTAGAGCGGCTTTTGGAAGGATGAGGCAAATCTGAAAATCCAACAATTACTGCAGAGGAACGAAACTCTGACTCTACAAGAGCATCATTTTGTCATTTCTTCTTTATGGAGCGGAATACTGGAGAATGACCAAGAAGGATGCACACAAGCTTTCCACCTTCTACCACACGTCATCAGACTGCTGTTGGATATGCAGATAGAAACAAATTTGGTCAACTGGATCGCAGCAGCGCTATTTGAAAGAACAGTGTCGCTTCGATGTGGTGAATGGGCATCCGAACCTAAACGCGTCCTAATGGGTCTGCCCCAGGGATCACCATTGTCGCCTGTGCTCTTCAATGTGTACACAGCAGGAGTCACTAGTGCACAACGCGTGGGCCTAGGCAGAACAATGTCGTATGCAGATGATATCCTTGTTTACCGTCGAGGTAAAAACAGGCAGGAAATTACAACCACACTACAACACGAACTAGACAGACTTAGTGAGTGGTGCCAGGAATCAAGAGCTCAAGTGAACCCGTCCAAAGCCTCCTTAACATGGTTCTCTCTATACCCACATCGTGAGTACACCAACGCCAGTCGTAAGCATCTGTGGTGTAGACATCGAGAGAACGGACACCATGAAATACCTGGGCATGACATTTGACAGATGCTTGTCATACAAATGCCACGTAGACAACGTCATACTTAGAGCCAGGAAAGGTTCGACAGCACTCAAGGTGCTAGCAGCAGCTGATATTGAACAACGTCTACTTTTCCTTCTCTATCAAGGGCTTGTGCTTAGCGTCATTAACTATGGTCTTGGCCTCCTCACTGTCAGCAAAACCCAGCTAGAAAGACTGGACCGAGTACAGAATGAGGCCATGAGACTCATACTCGGCTGCACAAAAGACACCTCCTGCAACGCCATGCGTTATATCCTGGGTCTGCCGACTATGACTAGCAGATACAAAGTGGCACAGGTCAAGGCTTACATGAGGGTATCGGCAGACGTTAACCACCCATTACACAAAGCTATTCACGAAACAAAAGGAACGCGTCTCAAAAGAGGCCGCTCTTGGATGGCAAAGGCTGAGGATTTAATCCAGCAGGTATGTGACCTAGACGTGATCAGCCACGGAAAAGAATGGACGAATACACCAGTAGACATGCATGGCATCTCTAAGGTTGTCATCACACTCGGAAGGTACTGCAGGGATCAAATTCCTGCGGCCGTAGAAACAGAAGTAAGGGAACTGATAGATCAGCATTCAGACTCAGAAGATATCATCATCTACACAGATGGATCCGTGAAGCGCGGATCAAGGTCAGCATGGGCATACACAGCGCAAAGAAATGGGAAAACAATACATGAGGACAGCGGAGCTTACCAGACAACCACGTCAAGCATGACAATGGAAATAGCCGCTGCTTCTAGAGCTTTAGCATGGGTATCCGAGCAAACCACCACACAGGTAGTAATTGTCTCAGACTCAATGAATATGCTTCAGAAGATAGCAACAAGCAGTATGCGCTCTGAATGGATAGAAAGCATTCGGAAATCTCACTTAACCTCCGTAACCTGGATCTACACACCGGGTCATGTGGGCGTGAAGGGAAATGAGCGAGCAGACCAACTGGCAAGCACCGCACTAATGATTGCGGGAAAAAGTATGGACAGAGCAGATATAGTCAACGCTGTACGAACTGGGCTAGTGGAGAATGAGGAATCCCTGACACTAACACGATTGCGTGACATGGGAGTTAAGCATGGTGATGCACGTCTTTGCCGTCTTCGAGGCCGAGAAAGGAGACAATATAACCAGCTTCTCATGGGGACAATTAGTAGAAGTACTTTGGAGTGGCTGCTGCTTCGGAGAACTGAGCACGCATGGGTATGCCCAATGTGCAGTGACATTAATTGTGATAACAAAACATAAAATAACATCTTAGTAGGGAGTCGGCAGAACGAAACCCAAGTTCAAGGTGTCTCCTTCGTGCCAAAGAACTGCATGGCTGTTGGGTGAACAGTCGTTAACGATGGCAGGCAGGTCGTTATAGGGGCGATGCCTGCTGGTGGATGTAACGTCCTAAGTCCCTTCCGCAGCTAATAATGAGGGTACTGCTGGGGTGACCGTTTATTAACCCTCATATAATTCTTCCGGTCAAAATGGACGCTAGGCACGGCCACATTTTTTTTTTAAATATTATTTTTTTTTTAAAGCCGTGGCAAATGTTTTTTTTTTTTTTTGCCAGACGGTGGCCGTTGCATTTTTGCTCCATTTGTAGACTGGAAGGATGTAGTTTCGTCGCTTAGCTTCTGAGTTGAGTGCATGGCGTGACACTGTGAGCTGCGTTTGTTTTTCGTTGGCACAGGAGCGGAGCATCTGTGGGGTGACCCGTTTGCTATGAAGCTGAAACTAGGATTACCAGATTACCAGATTACCACACGTGTCTACGTAGAATTTTCAAAATTCTCTGGCCAGATACAGTCCCAAACACTAAACTACTTCAAGCCACAAACCAAGAAACTTTAGACAGTATGATTACCAAGAGAAGATGGAAATGGCTTGGCCACGTTATGAAAATGAATTCCGATATACCTGCCAAAACAGCTCTCACATTAACACCAGGGGGAAAGAGAAAACAGGGGCGGCAAAAAACAACATGGAGACGAACGATGGAAAGTGACCTGAGTGCTGCATCTTTGACATGGAAAACTGCACTGAAGATTGCACAGGACAGGAAAGCATGGAAAATCCTCTCTGAAGCCTCATGTGCCACTAGGCATAACGAGATCTGATACATGGAGCAATGAAACGCTAAATGTTCAAACAACCAGGACTTTCCGCTGGAGAGCACAACCGACGAGTACAGAAGAAGACGAGAATAAGAAATTCCTGCCCAAGGCACATTTATGGCAGAAGTGAACAATTGACTATAATAGTTTACATTCATCATCACTCTACGTGTCGTTATGTCTGTTGACTGTCTGATCAGTTATCTCTACCTTTGGCGGTCAGTTGCGATTGACTTCATGGTTGCGTGCCTGAGGCCTGTCCACGCAGTCAGGTTCTGTAACGAGGTCTTTCTCGGTCTGCCTCTTCTCCTCTTTCCCTCTACTGAGCCCTGCAGTATTGTTTTTGAGAGGCCGTTAGATCTTATTACATGTCTATACCATTGTATTTTTCACTTTTTCATAGTAGTTAAAAGAGGTTCATAGTTGCCCATGTGCTGTATAATTTTATGACGAACCTTTGAGTGTGTAATATGGTCTCTGTATGATATGCTAAGATTTTTCTGAAATATCGCATTTCTAATACTTATATCTTTCTTTCAAGTTCAACTGTAAAAGACCATGTTTTACAGCCATATGTAAATGCACTTATAGCTAGTGCTCTGAGCAATCGATTTCCAGAATGTTTGCTGCTTGGCAAGGAATAATGTTGTCTGAACAATCCTAAACATAATTTCTAGTCTTGACCCCAGTTCACTTAAAATGGATCCTAAATATTTGAAATGAGTCCCTTGTTCTAATTTGTGGCATTTAACGTATATTTGTGAAATTTTGACATCATTACGGATCTAAAAGTCATGACTTTTGTTTTTCTTGCGTTTATTTCCATGCCATACTTGGTTGACGCTTCATTGAGTAGATTTACAAGCTCGACTAGTTCTTGTTCTTCTCCAGCCAACCCAACAGACATCAATTCCCGTCCCTTTTAGGATGAAATTTTTTGTTATTTGAAGCCCTACTCTGGCTCTTGCCACGGGCCGCGATACAGCCCGGCCATAAATATGGCCTCTTGGCTGAACGCGGTTTCTGGGACCTATTCACGGTGATTCTTATCCGCATGGTGGCACATTGTGTCATCGGGTGTTTATCGCTTGTGTGATGTCCTGGTGCGGAAGAAAGTCAGTCAGTCACCGATCAATGTCATCTGCAAACCTTAGGTTCGTTATATTTCGACCTCCGATACTAACTGTTCTCGGGCATCAGTCATAATTTTTTCCAAAAAGTGTTGGATAGAGGAGGCAGCCCTGCCGAACTCCTACTATTGTTCGGAACCAGCTTCCTAATTGGTTGTTCAGCGTGACAGCAGTGCTGGCCTTGTCATAGAGATGTTCTGTAGTACGAATGAGGGTTTTACCCATATTGTACTTTTCATAGTGTCCCAGAGTGCTGCATGCCATACTCTATCAAAGGCCTTTTTAAAAATCAATGAACACATGGAATATATGTTTTCTGAAGCTGGTGGTATTGCTCAGATAGTATAGGTTTACATTATATCGTTAAATTCACAAGTTCATGCACTCATTATTTTTATAGTTGTTAATGTAACCTTTTACGGATCTAACATTATTTACATACGACTTCTCTGTATTCTAGCTCGTTTGCATTTATTTCCTTCATGCCCAATTTGTAACCCTTTGAAAATAAAGTTCGTTCGTTCGTTCCTTCGTTTAATTAACAAGTCACGTAGTCTGCACTTATTTGCCTGTGATTACTTCACAAGTCATCACGTCGGTATTGAGTTTTGTTTTGCAACTCCACAAACAAAGCTTCTACACAACGGCGTGATTACGTCGCAATTTAAAACCCATGTATTTTCTTTCATGTGATTGCTTCACAAATATAACCTTGTTGTAAAGAGCTGGAGCTGCGCATGTTAAAATGTTTGTCTTTATTCTTTCCCTTGATGATTTAAGGAAACGTAGTTAGTGCAGTCACAAACTATGAAGGTTGTGTGTGCATGTATGTGTGTTTGTGTGTGTGGTCAGTGTGTGTGTGTGTGTGTGTGTGTGTGCTTATGCGTCTGTAAGTGCGTGTGTGTTTATGTGTGAGTGTGTGTATGTGTGTGTGAGTGCACTCGCGTGCGTTAGTGCGTGTGTATATGTTTATGTGCGTTTGTGTTGTCTGCGCGCGCGTGTGTGTTTGTGCTTGTGTTTACGTAGTACGAGTGTGTTTGTGTGTGTGAGAGAGTGTGTATATGTTCGTGTGTGTGTGTGTGTGTGTGTGTGTGTTTCATCGTTAATATTAATAATTGACTAATACTACGCTTTTTTTTTACACCTGTAATGTGCTCATCTAGGGGTATGTGTTGTTTACATTGCTTTCAGACGAACAGTGAGTTGAAACGACACAGCATGAACGAATATTGAGTTCTTTGCTTTTATTCGTTGAATCGCCAGTTACCGCAAACATACATTCATGCTTCCTCGTGCTCGACTTGCTTGGCTGAATCTAGCGACCTGGTCGGACTTCCCACACACTACGGGAATTTATCAGCGTCTCTCGAACCATCCATATATACTTCATGGTATCTGATATCTGACATTACGACGTATGGAAAAACATTCAGTCCTCATATTGAAATATAACGTTCACTTGACAAATCATTTATTCTTCTCAGGCGTTCATTCACGCGTCCTCTCTCAGTCAGGGCAGAACTTCAACTCTCTTACTTCAGTCTCTCGGTTCACGTCTTCCGTTCACGTCTCATGCTTTTCTTGTGTCTCTCACTTCGTTTACCATGAGACACACGAGACTCACTTCTCCCGTTTTTCTCTTCTCTCACGGGTCCTCCGACCTTTTTCTCCCCATCGGGAACTCTCTGGGGTTTCCCCGGGAATTCACAACATTACAATCTCCCCCTCCCTTCTAGTAAAAAAAATTTAACCTTAAAATTTTTTTTTTTCTATTACTTTATCTTTAGGTTATAATTTTAAAGATTTGGGAATACTTTAATGTAATGATGTGGATTACCTAATAATCATTTTGGGTTTTAATGGTTACTTCCCTTTTGATAGGTTTTACATTATTTCCCTTTGTCACATTACCAGTTATAAGTACCAATAAGTACCAAGTGGCTTAATGGGAAACAACCATTCAGGCACTCTCTTCCAAGTGCGGTAGTCCATATAGGCTCTGCGTATTAACCCCATGCTATCCCACAGTCTGTATAAAACAGAACAACAATTCTGGTACTCTCTTTCAAGTACTGAAGTCCATATCGGCTATGGAACAGAAATGTAGAAAACCCGCAAAGTCCCACCCTCACCGTTGGACTCATGGCTACTGTCACTGGTTTACGTTTCAATTAGAAACATATGTTTCCCTATTTAGGATTTCGAACTCAATCCCTTGGATTATGTGGTGTAAATTACTCATTACTTTTCTGGAAAAGTATTATTATTCCCTTTCTATGTCATAGTAATTACCCTATTGCATGTTATACAACCTATATTTTCACCAATAAATTTATCTAAACAACATATGCAATCATTATTAACCCTTATTTCAACATGTTGTAACATCTTCATTGTCATAATCATCATCATTATTGTCATCATCATCATCGTTATCATCATCATCATTTCATCATCATCATCATCATCATTGTTGTTGTCGTTATCAGCATTATTGTCATCATATTCATCTCATCGTCATCATCATTCTCCTCATTATAGTCACCATTGTCACACGTATATTGTTGCTTACTTACAAATGTAACATACATAAAAATCATCAATTAAGCCATGTTTACATATTTCATTCATTCAACCATACTCTTTCCTGTAATTCAGGATTTCCCCAGGTAATACATACAATACAAAATTGAATCTATGTTTATAATCTGGACATCACGTCGGGTAGATGGTTTTCAATGCCCTTAATGTGTTCTATCTTGAACTGAAATTGGGATAATAATAACGCCCATCTGTATACTCTTGCGTTATTTGTTGCATCCATTGATAACAATTTTGTCAGGCCTAAGTTATCAGTCAGAATAATGAATTCCTTTCCTATCAAGAATTTTTGGAATTTTTTAAGGCTGATAACAAGAGCGAGAGCCTCTTTTTCAAAAGTACTGTATTTCTGTTGGGTGGAATTAAGTTTCTGTGAAAGATATAGAACCGGAAGAAGAGTACCGGAATGCCTTTGAGCCAACATCGCGGCTATAGTATGACCACTAGCATCAGTTTGTAGGTAGAAAGTTTTAGATGGGTCCGGTTGTCTTAGTATTGGTGGAGTAGCAAATGAAGACTTGATTTTTTGTATAATTTTGTCATGAGTTTCTGTTCCGATAGAGGGGCTGTTAGTTCTGCTAACTTAGGGATGAATTTGCCGTAATAATTTACAAGTCCTAATAGTGCCTGTAGTTGTTTCTTGGTCTTTGGTCTTTCAATTTTTAAAATTTTAGAAACAATTGTCTCGTCAGTCTGAATACTACCCTGGAACTTTGTATGTCCTAAAAACTGAATTTGTGTGAAACAAAACTCTGATTTCACTGGATTAACAGTCAGATTTGCTTTTTGAATGTGTTCCGGCAAAGTTTTTGTGTGTATGCAAATATTGACATCATCATCTGCATTGACCTTTTATATAAAATCATTACTAACATTTCTTCTAAAATACCTTTTCATCATGTTACATTAACCATTTTCAATTTCCCTTTATAGAAATAATAGTATATGGGCCACGCCATTCGATACATAGTTCATCTGACTCTTTTGGTAGCAACACACTTCTTGACCGGGTTCGAAGGCCATCAGTTTGGTACTTCTATTTGCAAACATTCGCTGCTTATGTTGTGTGTGCACCTGCCTTTTTTACTTCACATGTTACTATTATTTTTGATATAACTAATACATCTTTATGACACACTATAATGGGTGGGTTCTAAATATTGTTATACCCGATATATGATAATTAATTCCGTGCTAATGTATACATACACAATTAAAACTGTGTTTGATTAAAGTGGGCTGGTTTACCTAATATCACAATATATTAAAATAATCTGCTTACTGTATGTGACTGCTTTATAGACAAGTTATATGTGTAATCACAGAATGAGGAAAGTGTTTAGAATAAACCATGTGTAGAAGCAATAGTTTTAGTAGTAGCAATGCAAGTAGTGTAACACTTTTGAGAATTTGACAGCTTTTGATAATCACCAAGACTTGTGAATTGAAGTTTTTCCGACTAGGATATCCAGTCACCAAAAGTTGCACTATTTGAATGGCATAAATAGTATAGAATAACTCTTTTGTCTGGAATGTCGTCAAAACAATCTGCCATATAATTAAAATGAAGTGTAGTATCCACATCCAACCATGTGTATAATGTGATGCACTATTCTGACGTTTCTGTACATGGTGTTTCTTTTGTGAACTGTCATGATACTTTTTTGTTAACATATCGTATCGTTTCTTTGTTTCAGGACTCAGCGATTTGCAATATATTTTACAACAATCACAGAGAATAGAATGTTTCATTTGATGTATATCTACAATGTGTTTTGTTTCTGTGTTGTTAGTGTTTTCAGTTACTGTTGTTTTTGTTACCACACACTTTTTTCTGCCAAGCTTAGCTTCTGTCTTTGAAGGCTGTTTATTCTTGCATCCTTCGCTTTCATTCATTTCACTTTTTCTCTTTCTGTGCTGGGCTTTGTTACGACTGCTATTCTTCTTGCTTCTTTCTTCCATACTTTCTGACTCATTCTTTGGCCTTTTTCTTGTGTTTGGATTTTCATTCTTCCTTTCACTCTCCACACATTCTTCTTTTGGGTATGGAGTTTTACCTTTTGCATCTTCACTCTCACTTGGGTTGACACATTCTTTGGGATATGGGGAGTTGTCTTCCGTACTTTCATTCTGACAATACTTTGGAATATTTTTTTGTTCCCAAGCTACAATGTCCCTGTCGGTTACTGTTCTCAAATCTTCCCTGTTTCCCAAAATCAAATCAGCACAAGGGGATGGTAATACTGCAACAGTTATCAACTTTTCTAAATATGGTGTTTTAACCAACACGTTAGCAAGTCGATATCTTTCGATGCTACCACCAAAGGTACGACAATTGATGTATTTGTCTGTTAACTCTTCTGGTCTAATCAGTCTTTGATGCACTCCGGAAATAGATGCACCAGTGTCCCTAAGGAGTGATATGGTTTGCCCATGGATCTGACCTTTTTGAAATTTCAGAGTACCGTGGCCGTGTGTTGCCAGATTAGCGTTCTGAATGGGTATCAGGTGTCCACACGGTAGGTTGCCTTCCTTATGGAATTTAGAACATATTTTACATTCTTCTTCTGTTTCGTACATGGTAGCTGAATTGGCTTCAGCTGAATCGCTTTCTGACTCATCATCCGATGTTACACATACTACATGTGCCTCCTTGAATCGTTTTATAGCAGGACAGTTACGTCTGGTGTGCAAATAACATCCACAAATATAACATTTTACTGCATTTTCATACCTCTTTAACTTGTTTTTTCTATGAGCAATCACCTGTTCGATTCTTTCATTAAATAGTGGGCTTTTATCACAAGGTGCGTCGTCACCATGTCTATCGTGACAGTGGTTGCAATTGATGGTCTTTACCTCTTTCTTGCCATATCTAAAGTTTTTGTTCTGAAATTTCTGTTGGTATGGTTTTGCATAGGCTGCTGCTCCCACTTCTATCAAATCAGAACTTGATAGCACGAAGATATCAGGGTGTGCTGCAAAATAATTTTCACCTACTTCTTCTAAAGAATCTAAATTTGTTGGCTTATTTTCCTTTAGGAAAGTTGCCATTGGCTGTGGAAGAGATTCTAACATTTTACATCTTAACAACAAATCAACCAATAACTTATAGTCATTTTTTTACATTGGCTGCTTCAACCCATTTTTGGAATATGTTCTGCACTTCTGACAGATAGTCTGCAAATGTTTGACTACTTTTTGGTCTCAAATCGTTGAACTGTTTTCGGTAGCCAGCTTCGTGCAGGTTGTAATGCTTCATTAACCTTTCTTTGATATAGTTGTAATCTAGTCTTTTGGTTTCCGGAATTGTTTCCAGAATCTTCAAAGGTTCAAATGCCAGGTGTTTTTGAAAGATTAAAGCGTAGTCTTGCAATGGGACGTTATGCATGTGCATACCTAGTTCGAAATTGGCTATATACGCTCCGATGTCGTCTTCCTTGCAGTAATTTCGGACTATTCCTGCATATTTTTTGAATTTGTTTTCTTCTGCTTTGATTCTCTCTTTTTCTATGGCTGCTTCTCTTTTTGACTCATTTTCCATTTCCTTTGTTCTGATCTGAGTTTCTGCTTTTTCTTTGTCCGCTTGTATTTGTGCCTCTAACCTCTGTTTTTCCAGCTGTAATTTTTTCTCTTCAATCTCTTTTTGTTGTAGTAGTTCCATCTGTTTCAATTCAGCCTCTTTCTCTTTTAGATGTAGTTCATGTTCACGCACAAGTCTGCGTTCTTCTCGTTCTTCTGCTGCTTTTCTTAATTGTTCTTTTTTTTCTTCTGCTGCTCTTCTTTTTTGTTCTTCTTTTTCTTCTGCTGCTCTTCTTTTTTCCTTTTCTACCTTCTCTTTATGTTTTTCATCCACATACTTCCTTAAATCGTCGCCCTGAAGGCCCAATTCTTTACCAATGGCTACCCATTCCGCCATTTTTGACTTGTAGATGTATACAATATTCCTGTACAAATATAACAATTACAAATGCGTTCACAAATATTACGCTTAATAGCAATACAATCACAACCAACAAAATCAATATGTGATATATAATCACTATGTTTAGCTGAGTAGTTTTCTACCTACTCAGAACAATAATATCAACTATGAACTTAATTACTCAACTTTAAAAAAAAAATTACTATGGCTCCTATCGAGCTAAGACACAGTCTATTCTACGGATCCTTCTTTTCGCTATAGCACACTTCTCGGCTGTACGGAAATATATTGAACGAGTCTCTTGTAGATCGTGTTGTGCAATTGAATCTTCCGGTTGGTAATGTCACTTCATTAATTGGCCACTACCCGTCTGAATTCATATTGCGGTTCCTCATGGAAGTAGTGTACTTTTTTGAAAAATAGCGGCACTCGTCTATAAGTTGAACATGGGTGTCAATCTGAATAATTCATGGAAACTGACTGTCTGTTCTAAAGACTTGAAGGAACTCACAGAAAACTGGTCTGCACGTGTACTTGTTCTACCTGTGCTACGGATGTTCGTTTAGCGGTGTTCCGCTAGCTGCATGTTATATCGGATATGTGGATATAAGTCGGCTGTCCGCTTGACCAATGTCACTCAGCTAGATGCCTTGTCTTAACACACTTACGTTATGTTAGCATGTTTAGTGATCACTGTACTTGGTGGCTGTTGCCCTTTGCAACTACTGTTTCAAACACTGGACTGATTGATGACTAATTTGATGTTGTAATACACAGTATAGTTGTTACGATCACACTGTAACAATACGCAGTATAATTGTTACGATCACACTGTAACAATGTGTAGTATAGCTGTTACGATCACACTGTAACAATACGCGGCATAGTTGTTATGATGCCACTGTAACGATACGTGGTATAGTTGTTATGATGATACTGTAACGATAACTAATTTCGACACGTTACCCAGTGGCGAATTTGGCCATCCTTACACAGAAAAACTGTACTTGAAATTTCTACACATTTTCTTGAGGTAAATTTCGACACAGCAACTGGTGTTACCACGGATGATGGCTGTATAGCGGCCTTGACCCAGTCCCCCACTTACGTCAACTCTGCAGCCCCGCTTTGAGCTTTGAAGTTTAACTGGTCCAAATGGCCGGGTTTTTGGTCACTACACTGACCATGTTTGTCGTTGCTTGTTCTGAACAAATAAATTTTGACTAACAACTGCTGTTACCTCAGACGATTACTGGAAATCGACCTTGTCACAGAACGCCACTTACATTGACTGTTCAGCTCCGTTATTAGCTGTCGAGTTCAATTGGTCCAATCCGCTGTGTTTTCAGTGATGTTCTGGTTATCTTCTGTCGTTGTTTTTGTCCCGGATGTGTCCGTTTTAGAGCCTCCACTTGTAATGTGCTCATCTAGGGGTATGTGTTGTTTACATTGCTTTCAGACGAACAGTGAGTTGAAACGACACAGCATGAACGAATATTGAGTTCTTTGCTTTTATTCGTTGAATCGCCAGTTACCGCAAACATACATTCATGCTTCCTCGTGCTCGACTTGCTTGGCTGAATCTAGCGACCTGGTCGGACTTCCCACACACTACGGGAATTTATCAGCGTCTCTCGAACCATCCATATATACTTCATGGTATCTGATATCTGACATTACGACGTATGGAAAAACATTCAGTCCTCATATTGAAATATAACGTTCACTTGACAAATCATTTATTCTTCTCAGGCGTTCATTCACGCGTCCTCTCTCAGTCAGGGCAGAACTTCAACTCTCTTACTTCAGTCTCTCGGTTCACGTCTTCCGTTCACGTCTCATGCTTTTCTTGTGTCTCTCACTTCGTTTACCATGAGACACACGAGACTCACTTCTCCCGTTTTTCTCTTCTCTCACGGGTCCTCCGACCTTTTTCTCCCCATCGGGAACTCTCTGGGGTTTCCCCGGGAATTCACAACATTACAACACCCTTCGAAAATAAAGTTCGTGTTGCTTTCTCTCTCACACTGTACATGTTCAGAGACACGCACACATAACGGCTGTTATTGCCCCAACGTCGATTTTTTAAAATTTATCGCGTTCGAAAGTGATTAGTGTTCATGTGTGGTGTAAGGTCAATACTGATTTGAATGCGCCGTGAGTTTGATTCCGGTGTTTTATTTGTGTAGTCAGAGAGCAGACGTACTTTACGGCGTGACATTTGTGGTAGGAGTGTACACATTGATGAGAGAGATAAGAGTAGAGATGAGAAAGAGAGTATTTTATGTATAGAAATGTGTATAGACAAAGTGTGTATGTGTGTGTGTGTGTGTGGAGAGAGAACGACAAAGAGAAAGACAGAGAGTATTGTATGTATAAAATTGTGTCTAGAAGACAGTGTGTGTGTGTGTGTGTGTGTAGAGAGAGAGAGTGTGTGTGTGTGTGTGTGTGTTTTTTTTTTTTGTTTTTCTTTCAAGTGTCCTAAGCCTTAAGATTCTAGTGCGTCTAAACACAACATATAACATTACAGAGCAAAAAAGCAACACTGAGAAGAGATGGAAGCGGGAAAAAATCGTAGCAGTGAAAGAGATACAATGAGCAAAATACAATAAAATGTATAGCAGACAAGCGGAACAAAAGTAAGGCAGGGAATTTCCTTAGTCTAATTTACTGACATTGTGTTTACTCAAAAGGTCGTGAAATTCCAACTGTTTGCTCATTTGTTATAAGTATCAGCAGTCTTCTGCGCTCGCAGGCTGTTTGATTTATACGGAATTTAATTGCGGTGCTTTCCAAATGTGGAAACAAGAAAGCAGACAATTTCCTTAAATTTGAGCTTCGTATATCCGCCGAATGAATTAAAGCATTTTTGTTTTGTTTGTTGACTATTGAATTAGGAATCGAAATCGCAGCGCTCATGACACTACCATAAGTGCTCCATCCCCATCTTTAGCACCAAGCGAAGAGTTCCTATTCCGATGGCACCAGTAACCGTCTGATTGTATATCCGTCTTATCCTTGCTCTGAGTGACGAGCGTCGGCCAGATCCCCTTGTAGCTCCTGTAATCCTCCTCAGATCTTAATGATCTATTTGCGCCTCCGCACTGTTCACTCGCTCCCAAACGGCCCTAGAAATAACTAGCTTGTCATACATCAATTCACCACCAATTGGTTCAGAGCCAGCCAGTCTATCTGCCCGCTCAATTCTCAACACACCGGCATACCCTAAAGAAAAAATCCAAAGGATGCTAATAACCAGGGACCTCTAAAGCTGATTCTCCAGCCAGCGGAAGGCAGCAGGGACTGCCTCCACCTCCATTTTCAAACTCGACGTTGTTATATCATATGCAAGGATTTGCTGCACTAAGGGACGTCCATTCACCTTTGCTTTGAACTCCCATGCTTGTTTTGTTTGTGTATTTAGGTAAGACACATCGACACAACTAGTTCCTTTTCCAACCCTTCCCCGACTTGAATTTTTTATAGTAAAACATGAAAAAGGACAGGAGACTTTAGGCCAAAATAAAAATAAACTAAATTAAACACAAAGCACATTTTATTTGTTATTCCTAATAATGCGCTGATTGACAAAACTATAAAAATATAGTATATGTAACTTGTATCGCGAATGAAACTGCTGACTGCGTGGATTTTCATCATAGTATGGGGCGTCCCAGCCTAAAATGGGTACCAGGATGTATGTCTTGGGGAAGTAAAGACGGCCGGCATAATGCTGAACACATTACTTCAAATATCATTGGCCAACGGCAATCGGTGGGTGACGTGGACAACATGACGCCGGCCGCCTTTACTCCAAAGGCAATGCCTGGTACCCCACTCAAGGTTGAGTCGACCTGGAAGTCCATATCCTTTTAAAAAAAAGTCCTGCTATGTCAGGACATAAACCTAGAACCTTCAGATCCACAGGAGGGGTTCTAGTGGAGCAATGATGCGCAATATGCGAAATATGTATAAATCAGCAAAACGTTATGGTGCTCGCCATGTCATGGACTCTCAGGCAGGAGCAGTGCTGGGCTCTCTGTCTCGAAAAGGCCCAACCCAAATAACTGGAGGTCCTTCTCAAATGTCGTGTGGAGCCAGAGGCCGAACTAAGAAAGGAGTCAAATTAATGCACTGGAATGCGGAGGGGATTACAAATAAAAAGCTAGAGTTAGAAAATATGTAACCACGTGTACACAAAATTCAAAATAGGCGTATCAGCCATGTGCCCCTGTGGAAAGGTGCCCCAGACAGCAGAGCATGTACTCCAGGACTGCACCGAATTTGACACATTAAGGCAAACCTTTTGACCAGAAAGATCAACAGTGGAACGTAAACTCTATGGACCACTGAATGAACTAACAGGTTAGTTGCGTATCCTTTACAGGACGTTGCAGAACCAACCCCAACAGCCCCTGGCTGTTGTGTGGTTTTTCTAGGCAAATTTACGTCCAGTAGTTAGCCATTGCTTGCTGGACGGTCGGCTTTTTTGATACCACTGTCGAAACCATTGTAAGGCGCATGGCCCGCAGCTGGGATCGAACCTGGCATCCTGGCATTACGAAGCGTTCGCATCGACTTAGCCACAGAGCCGACTAATGAATTAACAACGACAGTGAAATTTATACAAGAGACAAAATTGCTGATATAGACAACTTATTTCAGGCGAACGAAAGAAGAAGAAGACCCACAGGAGAGCATCTAGCAGCGACACGCTCCATAGATTACAGTCATCAGTCAGCAAAGTCTTTTACAGAACGTCACTCTCTTCACTGCATGCCTGAAAGTATCAATTTCCCTAGCCAGCTTTCCAGCCCCATGCGTATCTAATGCCAATGCATCTTCAATGTCCTGTATCCATCTTCGAGGAGGCCGACCTCTGCTTCGCTTTCCACAAACCGCACCTTCCATCACCGTCTTTTCCAAGCCACCGTGACGTTTTATGTGGCCAAAATACTTAACCTTTAGGGACGGTAGTGCGGGAAAAACTGATTTCTGAAAAGGTGCCGGTACTAAGTACGTCTGCATCATCAGTTCTCGTTATGCCTAGTGGCACATGAGGCTTCAGAGAGGATTCTCCATGCTTTCATGTCCTGTGCAATCTTCAGTGCAGTTTTCCATGTCAAAGATGCTGCACTCAGGTCACTTTCCATCGTTCATCTCCATGTTGTTTTTGGGCGCCCCTGTTTTCTCTTTCCCTCTGGTGTCCATGTGAGAGCTGTTTTGGCGGGTTCATCAGGATTCATTCTCATAACGTGGCCAAGCCATTTCCATCTTCCCTTGGTTATCATACTGTCTAAAGTTTCTTGGTTTGTGACTTGAAGTAGTTTAGTGTTTGAGATTGTACCTGGCCATAACATTTTGATAATTCTAAGTAGACATGTGTGGTGGAAGGTGGACAGCTTGTGTGCATCCTTTTTGGTCATTCTCCAGCATTCCGCTCCATAAAGAAGAATTGGCAAAATGATGCTCTTGTAGAGTCGGAGTTTCGTTCCTCTGCAGTAATTGTTGGATTTCCAGATTTGCCTCATCCTTCTAAAAGCAGCTCTAGCTTTGTACAGACGTGATTGTATGTCCTTTTCGGTCCCTCCCGGCAGGGACACCACACTACCAAGATATGTGAAATGTTCTACATTTTCAAGAGTTTGGTTATTTATGGTCACTGGTTGTTGGTTTGGACTGCTTGTCATGATCTTAGTTTTCTTTGTATTTATTCTCAGTACCACCATTTCTGCTGTGCTGTGTAATCTCTTACTTTTTTCTTGTGTATGTTCATGTTTATGTGATAGCATACCGTCAGAAAAAAAAAAGATAAAAAAAAAACACTCTGGTTTCATGTCTATTATTGCCTCTGGGCTTTGAAATGTCAGACCTTCATACATTCTGGGACATATTTTTCCAGACTTAGTCACGACACATTAGCAGAGCAGTCGTAGTTGAAGCAACAATATCCTGTTTAACTTTAAACAACAATATCATGTTCAACCTATCCTGGTTATAATTGGGATATACAGAAGTTAAAGCAAAATGCAATAATGGATATTTATACCAACCAGTTATATTTGTTTAATGAATGTTGCATCGTTTATGTATTATTTGTAAACGATTCTGGGAGTTTAGAAGTTCAATATATATTAAATGCACTTTCAAACAATTATAGTAATTCTTCTTCTTCTTCGCGTTCATCAGCTATAAACTCAGGCAGAAAGTTTTGGTTGTTCATCCACTTCTGGACTCTAGTCCTATTCCAGTACATGTTGCATGCACATCCGTTTACCAGACCTGGCTCATTTGTATGCAGACTATTGGTTCCTTGCCTCTCAGACAGGGACACTCCGACTTCATAGGAAGCTTCCAATTATTGGACTCTTACTGCATGCTTTTGGGTAGACAGTGGGTCTATTCCACCTGCCCACTTATTTTTGTACACCCGCTTAAACGCCCTCAGCCGCAATCCCCGAGGTTGTCTGAAGTTGTGAGAGACCTGTGATGGAACTGGTGAGAGGTGACAGTTTTCAGAACTGATCGCCCCTTTAACTGTGCCCGGTAGAGAATATCTCTATGAGCACAATGGCTAGGACAACCCGTCCCGGGGGTGGGGCGGGGGGGGGGGGGGATGCTGCTCTTACACATAGAAAAAGCGGAGACAGTTCATGTCTGTACACATCATCTGTGTCAGAACTGATTTAAAATGCACATGACATACATGACCACCAACGCAACACGGCATGGGCCTGACAGACATGACCACCAACGCAACACGGCATGGGCCCTGACATACATGACCACCAACACAACACGGCGTGGGCCCTGACATACATGACCACCAACACAACACGGCATGGGCCCTGACAGACATGACCACCAACGCAACACGGCATGGGCCCTGACATACATGACCACCAACACAACATGGCATGGGCCCTGACAGACATGACCACCAACGCAACACGGCATGGGCCCTGACATACATGACCACCAACACAACAAGGCATGGGCCCTGACATACATGACCACCAACACAACACGGCATGGGCCCTGACAGACATGACCACCAACGCAACACGGCATGGGCCCTGACATACATGACCACCAACACAACATGGCATGGGCCCTGACAGACATGACCACCAACGCAACACGGCATGGGCCCCGACAGACATGACCACCAACACAACATGCACATTACGGGCCCTGACAGACATGACCACTAACGCAACACGGTATAGACTATAGAAGAAAAAGCAGCAGCAAAAGTATTCAGAACAAAAATCAAGCCACAGTTAACTACACATTTTTGGCTATACAAACAAAGAATGTAATATTTTCTATTCCATTCAACCTCTCTTGCGATCTTGTCTTTACACATATTGTTGGATACAAATCGCTGTGAGTCAACAACTTCTTGATGTGGATGCATAAGAGTTTTGGTAATAGCAACATTAAACAGTAAATCAGTCTAACAGTTATTGCTGCCTTTCTGCTGAAAGTTGGTTCCAATCGATCTCCAACTGTTTCTGTCAGGGCCTTCAGGCTGCACTTGAGTGATTATGTTTGAGTTCATCATGAAATGTTATCTTTCCACTTAACATATTGCTCTGTCTGACGTTTGTCGCCTACTCTTATCTGTATTGTGGTTCACAATGAAGTAGAATAATGAATATTTAAATAGACCCTTTTTTCTTTTATTCGTCAAGCGCAACGGACAAAGTAAAAAAAAAAAGGACTTTTCCCCGTTTATTAGCAGCGTTTTATTATATTGTGCCAGCCGCACATTTTAATCGATCATTCGGCGTTCAGTAAGTGATACCCTTACTCACCCCCTCCCCACACACATACTCTCAGACAAATACACACAATCCTTTGATGCCTCAGAGACGTGGTTTTACAGAAGAATACCCAAATACCTTGAACAGTTACAGTGAGTGAGTGAAATGTTTTGAAAGAGGCTATCTTTCGAAGACAGCTGATTACAAACACCACTAGGAGGTAATCAGATATTTTGGCCAGACTATCGAAACAGAACAAACTGGAACATGTGACAACTGGAATGATTTATGGAAGGAGAGAAAGAGTAAGACAACGAAAGACAATTCTTGACAGCCTCTTTCATTGACATGGAATGGTATAAGCACGTTAATTGTTATATGTTGTTGGAAATAAAAAAGTATAAAGTAGAACAGGTTTCCACGCCAGTCGGCAGTGCACTTGATGATTTTGCTGCTGCTGCTGATGACGGTGATGTGTTAGAAGAGAACAAAGACTACATGTGCAGAAACTTTTCCTATCATGTTTATTCTCATGCATTTCTTAGTCATTACCAATCCCAAAGACTTTCCTTTTAAAAAACAATAGCACACAACAGCCTTCTCTTAGGCTTTTAAAAATCAATTGCGCCAACAAAATTATTAAATTAAAACAATGGAATATATCTCACATTTATAATCAAAGTTTTTGTTTTAAAATTGCCCATCTGTTATATTGTGTAAACAGTATTACAACAATGGCCAGATTTAAATCTGTTGTGCCAGATCTGTTAACAAAATAAGGGCTAAAATAAAAAAAAAAATAAAAAATATTTCTACATTCCTGGTACTCTAAGGGAAGCCACGGTAGCGTAGTGACTAGACGCTCGCTGACTGTCCCAAAGGTCTTGAGTTCAAATCCATATTCGCATTTATCTTGTCTTGCAGGTCGACCCAGCTTAAATGGATACTAAGTATTATGAAGTAAAAGCGGCCGGCTCGATGTTGACCACACTACCACCACAGTGTTGTTTTGTGACTCAACGCAATCCAGCCTTGTAACTCAGTGCAGAGCAGTTGTGTAACATTGCATGACAGTCTTGTAACTCAGTGCAATGTTGAAACCCAGTGCACTGCAATCTTGTAACGCAAAACAGTCCAGTTTCGTAACTTACCTCATTCCAGTCTTATAACTCAGAGCAGTCCAGTCCTGCAATGCAAAAAAGTCAAAGTTGGCAACAATGCTGTTCTGTAACTCAAATCAGTGCCGTATTATAACTCAAAGAAATTGTCTTGTAATTTAACACAGCACAGTCTTGTAAATAAACAGAGCATGTCTTATACCACAACAGAATCGTCTTGCAAACCTGTGCACTATATTGTATTAACTAAACGCAAAGCAGTCTTGTAACTGAATGCAACGTTGTTTTGCAAATCATGCAATTTGCAACTCCTTGCAACACAAGGACACAACACAATGCATGTAGCGAGTTAAATGCCGCCTAATCTTGTGGTTAATATATATATATTAGTTCCGCAAACTTGTAATATTTTAAAGCCATACCACGGCGTCTGCCTGAGGCCCTGATATAACCTAACAGTTGAAAGGGGATTCAGGGACTTGTGCCCGAGTGATCCTCATCCGAATGGTGGCATTTTGCGTCACCGGGTGTTGCTCGCTCGTTATGCGATCTTGGTGGGTTTGAACGTCATTCGCTCACGTCGCTATTACATTGTTTGTGTGTGTACGCTAAATAGGTAATGCGTAATGTGTTTTGTTCAAAGTAGATGCCATTGTAAAGGCCAAAAAAACACATGGAGAAGAGAGCTGAAGAATGAAGTTAGAAAGGTGGGGAGAATATGGGGAGAGCCCCATGCAATGGCGAAGGATAGATAGCCTGAGAATTAAAGACCGTATGGCCAGTGCTGTCGCCACAATTTTACAGGTGAGGATTTTATTTTGCGTTCGACACAAAAAAAAATCCCTAGCCTTACCGAAGATTTGAACCCGGGTCTTATTTTATTTACAGATCCTAAAAAAATGTATTATTATGTCTTTTTCCTCAAATTTGATATTACTTTCACTTTATTTGTTAATTCTGCGTCCTATGCGTCGTTTGCTTTTTTTTTTCACACATTCTCTCATACAGACGTCAATACAGTTACAGTCTGGTATATCATTTTCATCACACACACACACACACACACCACAAAACGACTGAAATGTATTTTGTCCCGTTTATAGTATACCATGCATGCACCAAATATTAACACCGACTCATTTAATATCACATCTGGAATACACACATACACGCACACATATAGGTATGTATGTGTTTATATATATATATATATATATACAACATACATATGTATAGTCGAACATATTATTACTATTTACACACATTGTAAAAACAGTGCAAATTACATTAGGAATTAATTGTCGAAAAAAAAATGCCACAGAAAAACTATATACACATGGTTATGCAGCCGTATTTACATTTACCACTTACATGTTTAGTCAAGCGTGTTCGTCGATCTCTCGCCTCTTTGCCTGACCTTTGTCAAATACGGGGAGGATTCGGTGACATAACAATGAGCCATGCAACTACCAATTACACGCTCGCCTGCTAATCGGAAGATCGTCGGTTCGGGTCCTGACTGAGCCAGACTTTTGTTTCCCCCCAAAATGACATTGGTTCCCATATGGACCCGGCCTTGAATGGGTACCAGGTATAGCCCTGGGAAATAAAGGTGGCTGGCGTCATACTAACCACATCATCCATCGAGCGCCGATTGGTCAATAAAATATAGATCTAGCCCTATATGCCCATTACGCGCGAAAAGCTTGGGAAGGGATCCTTTACTTTACTACCAATGACGTGTCAGAGAATTGAGCTGTTGAACGATAGAACATAAAGTCTTTGTTTTATGTGAGCAGCCAACGTATACTTCATGCTACTAGGCAACGTGTGCATTAAAAATAGTCTCCGAATTCCGATTGTTTAAAAAAAAAGGGGGGGGGTGGGGGGAGGGAATGGAGGAATTGGGGACGAAGGTGGGGGACTGAGAAGGGAAAAAAATGCAGGGGTGGGGGGGGGGGGAACTTGAAAGGAAATAAAAATGGCAACGGGAACTGCGAAGGAAAAGGGGGAGGGGGGACTGGGGGGGGAAAGGGGGGGGGGGCGGGGGGGGGGGGGGGATCGACAACATTGTTCCTGTCTGTGTGATGTTGTCACTCTGAACATGTCTAGGTCCTCCAATTTGGTCCTGTAGTCTGGATAAGGGTTCCGTTTTTCGTGTTCATTTTCCGGTTGTCTGAGTGTGGTTGTTCTAGTTGTAATTATGGCTGTACTCCTGTTATCCCGTGTGGTTGTTTCCTTCAGGGGTATTGTGCCCTGTCTTCTGTCCTTGAGATCTCGTCCTCATTTACGTCTTGTTGGGTGTCGATCTCCTCCCGTTGTCGAGCCCTTATATGGGTCGGTCATATTAAGTTTCCATACTGTCCCATATTGTTAAACGATATAAAACCGTACTAAAAGTAGATCAGCGAGTTTCACAATACAACTAACATAAACGGTAAGTGAACGTTGCGGCACCAGAGCCTTCTTCATCACATTGCATAAATCAAACAAAATCACACGAATACATAAAATCTTTGAAAATCACTTAACTGACGTATTCCCGAAGCAGCCACATTAATGTCTAGCCAAAGTAATCGAATTTCACTATGCGGTACCTTGAGCATCCCGCGGTAAATACTAGGGCTATCACCAATATCGCTTTGTATCAAACTGATCTTATTGTTTTACAATTTTGAATGTCGTTAATGTCTAAAGTGATATCAATAAAATCACATTTTGAAGCATGGTAGGACCAAAAATCCAAAATCTCTTCATGTTTGATCTCAGACTTATCCTATGTTGTCTTTTATGGTTTGTAGCTTTTAATAATGACTGAGGAGGCTGCGTGGTCTCGAGGCATGGTGTCCGCTTCGAGTGCGAGAGGTTTCGTGTTCAATTCCCGGTAAGGGCTGGGATTATTTTTACTTGGACTTCTAGTAGTTCCCCCTGGTATCTGGGTAGTGAGACCGGACGCCCGTGTGCATTGTTGTACATGTAAAAAATCCCTTGGCAATTGGAAATCGAAAAAAAAAACCTCAATAATAAATGATAGCTTTCGTAAACTCTCCAGGCATGAGAGCACTTTGGTAGGCACTGTTCTCCGCACTCATGCCGCACCGTGCCGGTAAATGAATTCTGTCCGTTTTCCATAGTTGTGGATTTCAAGTTGTACGATAGACATGGCCAATAAGACACCTTTTTTTGGGGTGCCTAGTTAACCATGTTCTTATTGCACTTGTATTCATGGCGAGGCGCAGACGCCGTCTGGAGGTGACAGGTTTAATTCTCGGCAAGGTAACTATAGCTTTCGATTTTTATGTTGTCTAGTGTGTTCTTCTGTCTTTCTACTTCTTTCTATGAGTGCCGATCAATACACCTACAATATCTAGATTGTTATGCATCATTTCACCACCAAGTGATGCAAAACCAGCCAGTCTATCTGCCTGTTAAAACCTGTTCAATTTATAATCAGTCCACCAGTTGATTTGTGAGCTTTTTAGTATCACTGAAATATATCACAAAGATGGTTCCAACAATTTATATAACAGTTCGTTTCACATCTATCCTCTCATATATATATATATATATTATATATATATAATATATATATATATATATATATATATATATATAGAGTATTATATATATATAACATATATATATATGCACACAATCACGCACAGCTGTAAACATCAATAATCACAATCATAAGATACATATAAAAATTAATATAAACATTATATTTAAAATCATAATATATACACACATACATATATCTGTAACATTCATAATCATAATATATACATACACAGATGTAACATCCATAATTATAATATATACATACACAGCAGTAACATCTATAATCATAGAATATTTATACACAGCTGTAACATCTATAATGGCATAACGTGTACGTCAGTGGTATAAATAAAATATTTGTATATAGTTAGATAAAAGTTGCTGTATATATATGTCGTTATTTTTGGCCAGCTATATAAATAAAAGTTATACGTTGTGTGCATATACAGTTGGTTCCTTCAGCTATAGGACTACATAAGTTGTGTGCCTAGTTTATTTATACATGCTATACATACATACTCAATGCTGGACATACATACATCACCTACTATATTTTCATTACATAGTACTATACATACATACCTATAATTACATACACATATACATACATTACAATATATACATACATAATCATACATACATACATAGATGTAACATACGTAAAAATCACATACATCTGTACATACATGATATATACATACAGCTACATATGCATATGACATATATTTACAATTATAAACATCAAAAACAAAGAAGAAGAAGAATATTATGTAAGTTAGTAGTAGTGGAGTAGTAGTAGTTGTAGTAGTATGTTGTGGTAGTAGTAGTAGTAATAGTAGTTATGTGTAGTATTGGTGGTGGTGGTAGTATTAGTAGTAGTAGTGGTGGTATATTAGTGGTGGTAGTATTAGTAGTAAGTAGTAGTATAGTGGTGGTGGTAGTATAGTAGTAGTAGTATAGTAGTGGTATTAGTTAGTAATGGTGGTGTAGTAGTAGTACTAGTAGTATGTAGTAGTAGTAGTAGTAGTAGTAGTAGTAGTGGTGGTAGTATTAGTATATAGTATTAGTAGTAGTAGTAGTGGGTGGTGGTTAGTAGTATTAGTGTTTAGGATAGTATAGTGGTGGTGGTGGTAGTATTAGTAGATAAGTAGTAGTAGTGGTGGTGTAAGTATTAGTAGTATTAGTAGTCGTATTGGTGGTGGTAGTATTAGTAGTAGTAGTTGTAGTAGTCTGAGTAGTAATAGTAGTGGATATTATTATTCGTAGTGGTGGTGGTGGTGGTAGTCATAGTCGTAGTAATTAGTAGTCGTGACAGTAATAGTAGTAGTAGTAGTAGTAGTAGTAATGGTGGTGGTAGTAAAAGTAGTAGTAATTAGTAGTCGTGATAGTAATAGTAGTAGTAGTTTACAAAGTAGACGGCTAGTGTTTTCTGAAAGAAAAACGTAGCCTTTAAATCTAAAAGTTTGGCTCCCACTGATGTACACACACAGGAAAATCAGAATATATACATTAAAAAATGCACACAGATTAGACTTTTTATATATACATTTTACATCACCAAATATAGAAACAGCGGTGCCAAACCTGGAGACAGGCACGCTCCCATTTTTCTCGTGTTTTCTTTGTGTCTGCACCCTGTATGGATAGATGTTGTGAAATGTTCTAACTCGTTTATGATATAAACATACGGTGTGGGTGCATCGATGACTCGTCTTTAGCTGACAGATAGCGTACAAAACATGATGACATCATAATCCAGATTTTCCTGTCTCTACACGCCAGGCAGCGACAAGTTCAAGGTCTTCAGAATCGGACATAACATTCTAGACAAACATCAAAGCAGTGACGCTCGTAAAGAACTTCACATTCTCATTTGTCACGATGATGTATATATGTTTTTAGGAATGTCTCTACTTGTTATTTATTATATTATTATTGGTTAAAGATGATGTCGGTTTAAGACATATTGCAGATGGAAATATCGTATTTGTGTCACAATCTAAGCAAACAGCGGAAGTTGTGTTCTGGTCTGTAGCTACACAAGGTTTTTTGGAATCGATACCTAATTACATTCTTGGATTCCGTACAAAATGTCTGTAACTGTGCCTTTATTTGGAAGTAATCATCTATGTTTGTTCTCTTCCCCCTTCCAATCTCATTGCCTGTCTACCTGTCCGTCCTAACGTTTTTATATCCTCACGCGGGAAATTAAGAAAAAGCTTTTTGTGTACCTTTACAATTATCAATAATTGTCTCAAAGGCAACACTTTATGTCTGTTGTGATGTGATTCTTCCAATCAGTGTCGCTCGTCTGCATGTGAATAGAATGCTAATTTGAAGTTGTGTGGCAAAATACGGGTAGGAATATGACGAACAATGTCTCTGTCTTGTTACACCAAGATCAAAATTTACAGAATAAAGATAAGACCCGTTGTTTTATATGGATCTGAAACTTGGCGCAAACTATAAGAGACGAAGCCTTATTACATATATTTGTAAGCCGTGTGTTACGGCGAATATTTGAACCCATCAAAGAGGCAAACATCGGCCAATGAAGAATTAGAATTAACAACGAAATTAAACAAAATCTGTTTGAATCACCATTGATGACTGGTATCATGAGGGTTAATAGACTGAAATGGCTGGAGCATATTGAGAGAATGTCAAATGACAGAGGTAAAAACTGTATACACAAGGGGGCTGAATGGTCGTAAACCACGAGGCAGACCAAGAAGACGATGGATAAATATTATACAGACAGAGTCAAGTTCTTTCAAGATATCTTTATAATTCTTTTTATATGCCTTCTTCTTTTCTTAATCTTCTTCTTCTACTACCCTACTGTTGCTGCTGCTTCTACTACTATTACTACTACTACTACTACTACTACTACTACTACTACTACTACTACTACTACTATTACTACTACTACTACTACTACTACTACTACTACTACTACTACTACTACTACTACTACTACTACTATTACTACTACTACTACTACTACTACTACTACTACTACTACTACTACTACTACTACTCTACTACTACTACTACTACTACTACTACTACTACTACTACTACTACTACTACTTCTTCTTTCCATTCTTCTTCTTTTTGTAGCCTCTTCCTGTACTTCCTTATAGTTTATCTTCCTCCCTATCCCCTCCCCCTTCCCTGTCCGATTCTCTGCTTCACCCAAAAGACCAGTCAGTCGCGTGATATCGTTAGATGTCAACTTCTGCATGATTTATACCAGGTTCACTTCTACGAGACAGATTCCACTCAACACATTCGTCGTAACCTAAATGTCTATAGCTTTCCCTCCTCAATGTCTTTCCGCCTCGAATTTCAAGAATTGTTTTTTTTTTTTTTTAAATTTTTTATAACAGTGAACGGACTTTTCGATTTCCAACAGCTGTGTGATTTTATTTTAATTCGTTTAACTTGCATACCGCTTGCCTGCCCGTCCAGTAGTAATTGATTCAAATCCACAATCGAGGCAAATTGTAAAAATTGATCCGTATTTCCAGACTGATCCAGCCAATATTGGATGTCAGGAAACGCCAGAGAAGTAAATCTACCCTGTCTATATTATCACTTGAGTGCCCATTGATCTATCAAACATATGCACAATAGGCTTCCATTATTTCTCCCTAATCAACAGTTGTTACCGATTCCCTATGAGGTATGCCGGTTTGAAAAGCAGGAAATGATTTGTCGAAATAAAAATACTAGTGCCAGGAATACTAACCCGGACACCCAATGTCTACAAAAGTCGGTCGTGTGGACTGAAAGGTGCAAATATCGCAGCCATGTTGTAAACGGGCTCCACCCATTTACGTCTTCGGACGAATGCAGAATAAAAGCACAAGAAGCAGCAGCAGAAGAAGATGAAGAAGAAGAAGGAGAAGAAGGAGGAGGAGAAGAAGAAGATGATGATGATGAGGATGAAGAAGAAGAAGAAGAAGAGAAGAATGACGAAAGAAGAAAAGAAGAAGAAGAAGAAGAGAAGAAGAAGACAAAGAAGAAGAAGAAGAAGAAGAAGAAGAAGAAGAAATAAGATAGAAGAAGAAGAAGAGAAGAAGAAGAAGATGATAATAATAATAAATAATAATAATACTTAATAATAATAATAATAATAATAATAATAGAAGAAGAAGAAGAAAAGAAGAAGAAGAAGAGAAGAAGAAAAGGAAGAAGAAGACGAAACAGAAGAAAAAGAAGAAGAAGAAGAAGAAGAAAAAAGAAGAGAAGAAGAAGAAGAAGATAGAATAAAGAAGATAGAAAGAAGAAGAAGAATAAGAAAGAAGAAGAAAGAAACAGAAACAGAAGAATAAGAAGAAAGAAGAAGAAGAAGAAAAAGAAGAAGAAGAAGAAGAAGAAGAAGTAAGAGAGAGAAGAAGAAGAAGAAGGAAGAAAGAAGAAGAAGAAGAAGAAGAAGAAGAAGAAGAAGAAAAAGAAGAAGAAAAGAACAGAAGAAATAGAAAGAGAAAAAAAGAAGAAAAAAAAAGTAAGAAAAGAAGAAGAAAAAGAAGAGAAGAAGAAAAATAAGAAGAAGAATAAGAAGAGGTGTTCACAACCCTGTTTCTTCGTCTGCAGAAGATGACTTTGAAACGAGTAGACTCTGGCTGTCACTGTAAGACGAGGAGAAGGCATCTGGTTCACATTGTCGGTATGCCTTGGAGTGATTGACTAAACTATAGCCCGATGCCGAGCTCACTGAAGTTGGCAACGCTTGTAATGGAGTCTTCTCGCTGGCTTTCACATTTTTCTCATTTTTGCTGTCTTCTAAGAGCTCGTCATCGTCGGGGAAGTAATCCTCGTCGTTCTCGTCTTCGCTGTTGTCAACGCTGACATCCATGTGGCTGTCGTAGCTAGGGTTGATGCGGCCATGCAAGCATACCTGACCATCTGCTGCTGTGTTCAGCTGGCTTTTTGAACTGAGACCTGTCTCCACGTTGTCTGCGCTAATGTGGACTGCTGTAATAAAACAAGTTCAGCATCAAGTGTGAGCGTGTAGTGTAAACAGCAGTGGAATAATCAGGTAGGATTGTTATTTTATTTCTTAGAAACACGCAGGCGGGAAGTGACGAGGGGTCCTGGCAGATGCTCGAGACTCAGAGGAAAGGCAAGACGGACGTTTAATCGGAAGGCTAATGGCATTATTAGTATCGGAACTCTTCATTGGCTGCTGAAGATGGGGACGGAGCTCTAACGGGAATGCATTGAGTGATGTGATGCTGGTTCTTGAAACACCCAACTCCACTTAAAAACGCACAGGAAGACAAGGGAAAAGAAAAAAGTGGGTGGGTGGGGGCGGAGAGAGAGAGAGAGAGAGAGAGAGAGAGAGAGAGAGAGAGAGAGAGAGAGAGAGAGAGAGAGAGAAGATAAACAACAAATAAATCTTGTGGTTAGAGTGCCCTAATCAGAGAGACATAGAGACAGGTAGAGAGAAAGGATATTTAGACACATTATGAATCTATGTATGTGCAGTTTTGTAAGTGAGATATAGAAAGAATATTGTCAGAGAGTAGAAGAGGACAGAGAGACAGACAGAAAGATATATAGAGACATAAGAGTCTCTGTGTGCGTGCGTTTTTTGTAAATGAGAGAGAGGAGAGAGGGGGATGCAGAGACAGAGACACTATTAAAGATAATAGTGAGAGAGACAGAGGGAAGGAGGGAGAGACTGATCTGCTCTGATTGTTGTCGAAGTCTAAAAGATTCCAGTTTAATTCTAAGTATATGCATAGACTTTAAGGTTGTTTTATTCATTTGTATCTGATTAAGTAAGAGCGCTTGTTAAAGATGATGTGTATGAAAAGGAGGAGTCAGGGGCATGCAAGAGGAGCACAAACTTCTGAAAATGGACAGAAAACATCCAGGGTTAAATGGTAGAAACATGTATACGTAAACCGTGAACACAAATGACAGAAGGCTTCGGAGACTCTGCAGTCGACAGCTGAGAGAAAGATAACACTCAATGATGGTAAGAAATGCGTGCATTGAAACCTGTAGACTTATGTGAAACAAATCAGTCAAATAATATCACAACAGGCATATAAAGAGTTGCTTCCACTGTTGTTACTGGTTTAAAAGAATTTGGGCTGTAAAAAATGTAAAAAAAAAAAAGTGAAATAAAATTCAAACATTAATGCAAACATCTCTATGAAATCAAGTGCAATTCTCTTGTCAAAAGGACACAACAGTATTGGATTCGTGTTCAATATCTCACCCGTAACACTAGATTTGTTGCCAAAGATGGTGCGTGTGCATATCTTCCACCAGACATTCGAAGGTCACTATCAGCTGTATTTTGTGCCAGTATTTACCACTTCTTACGGTGGTGTAATACATACAGAACAAAAACGGGAGTGGGAAAAAAAGGGGGGGGGGGGGTTGTTTGTTGTTGTTATTGTGCAAGTGAGCAGAAACTGTACAGTATTTTATTTTGGCTCCCGATAGAATTTCTGATTCAGAAATCGACATCATAGCACATTGAGCATACCCATAGATGTCCAATAGTAAATGTCTTGAGGTTTAGACGGAAAAACCCGTTCGCCTAAAAACCCAACTGTCCCTGTAGCAGCACACGTCCTTATCTTCCTCGCATATGTCCTTCCATACCGGGTCCACCCCTAGTTTTTCCTTCACACATTCTTACGCATATTATTTCATCTAACCTCGAGTCTTCTATCAGAATTCCTTAATAAATGGTTTTCACAATGTCTTCTTTATCCAGTACGAGAGTTCGCATAGTTATCGCCACCAAAACCGCTCTTTCTTTCCCTCGCACTCCTGCATAGCCCTGACAGTGTATACATATGAGCTCCTGTAATGGTGACGTGCCACAGCCCAAAAACATGCTGGGGGTTGGTTCTGCAGCGCCCTGTAAAGAATGCGCATCTACCTTTAACATGTCACACTGGGAATGGCGAGACGGATATACAATCAGACAGTTACTGGTTCCATCGAAATTAGAACTCTCCGTTTGCTGCTGAAGATGGGGACGGAGCGCTGATGTGAGTGTGCCGAGTGCTATGATGTCGATTCTTATTTCAACATTCAACGTTCACACAGTGATTTCCTAAGACAATATGGCAGACTCGTCACACATCGAACATTCGCTGGGGACCACTGTATGAGGTCTATTATGTTCAAAATAAATAAACCGCTAGTTATTCGACTACAAAAGATAAAGAAGGTTGTCCTAATGGACACACAAAATATTTGTAATTTAATGAGTGAAATTGTAAAAATTGTACACAGGAATCCTTAGGTTCAACCAGTCAATTGACATTATTTTACATCTGGGTCATCGAAAGCTTTTAGGCGTGCGGGGTTTCCAGTCAGCTAATAAAAACGCGCCATCGGATAGCTATGGAGAGTCGCCGTGGCGTTGGCGGCTAGACGCCCGCCTGCGGATCGAAAGATCGTGGGTTTGCGTCCTGAACTTTTTTTCAAAAATGACCTTGACTCCAAGGTCGACCCAGGCTTGAGTGGGCACCAGGTGCAGTCCTGGAAAGTGAAGGAGACCGGCGTAATGCTGACCACATCATCCACCAAGCACCGATTGGTCTATACAAATACAGATCTAGCCCTATATTCCCAATACGCTTAAGGCGTAGAAAAAGACCTTTTTATTTTATCAGATAGCTATGTTTCATTTTTTTTAAACGGTATCACTTTCGTGACTTCTAACATTCTGCCAAGCATGTGAAAATAGCTTACCTCGGAAACTCGAAGATCTCCGAGTTCTTCTCTTGCAACACTTCTCCATGACAGCCTTGTAGCCTATTCTGTACCTGGCCAGAGCCAGGCTGTACAGCAGCGGGTTCAGGAGGCCAGGGAGCGAGGTGGCGATGTTGGAATACATGAGGGTGGCTTCACTCACTTGCACTCCGGCTTTCTGGAGAGTCAGCATCAACTGCCGAGGTCATAGACAAGTTAGAGTCATTTCTATGATAGATAACAGACAGTTAAGTGTTCGGGTAATTTCATTATAATGTGTCTGGAGATAGGACGATCATCTTAATTTATTTCTAATTGTATCCCATTTGGCTCGATCTCTCTCCACATAGTGCGAACCCCCCCCCCCCCTCCCCATAGCACACATATACATACACACAGAAATACAGGGAAAGAGAGAGGAGGGGGTCAGAGAGATAGAGATGAGAGGAGTGAGAAAGAAAGAGAAATATAAGAGACAGACAGAGAGAGAGAGAGAGAGAGAGAGAGAGAGAGAGAGAGAGAGAGAGGAGAGGAAAAAAGAAGGGGGCGGAGGGAGGAAATCGTAGAAAGTAAGGCATCTCTCGTTCCCTATTCCCCTTCTGACGCAGGATATATCCGCAGAAGAACAAAATGGCGGGGTTTCGCAGTAAAACGGAGGGACAAAAAGGGAAAGGGGAAAAATAGATACACTGAATAAAACGAAAATGCATGGGCTTGCAAATATGTGATTTTGAAAGTATATATTCTGGTCTATACTGTATTCTGATGACTAGTAGGTTTGTTTACAAATTACTGCCATGTGTGTATCTAATAATTTCAAGTAGATAAATGATATATCTCGAAGCCTTGACATCAAACTGTCCAGCCTTTTTTATTAACTGTTAATAGAATGATGCGTTAGAACAGACTGACGTCATTCCACACTGGGCATTCCTTTACATGCTCAGTTCTTTGAATACGTAAAAAAAAATCCCTTGGCAGTTTGAAATCGAAAAGAGTAGCCTATCGGATCCTCGCTTGTGCTATGGAGCATTGCACTAAGCTTCTTCGGACTCAGACTTGAAGTCAAGCTAGAAGTAGAACAGAGCACTTATGGGTAACTTTCCGTGTGCCATGATGTTGATCCGTTGTTCAAACCTCAAAGATCAAAGAAATTTGCCGCTTTGAGAAATGGGTAGCACCCGTCAAATCGTAAATTATAAAATCATAAAGACGGGGGAAATCTAAGACCACAGGCAAAAATTAGTGTTGTTCTGTACAGGAGTTTTCGAGATATTTGTTAACTTAGAGACACTAGTTTTGGAACGGACTGTAGCTGTGCGGACCTAAAACATCAGGCTTAAACCTGCCTACACCGAAAAAGTGGCAAATACATGCTGCAGTCTCAGAGATCCCCTTTCACGCCTTTGGCGCATCCGGCTTATGGGAAAAACACCCCATATTTTTACACACCAATCGGCACTATTTGGGAAATGAGGTCAGCATTTTGCCGGCAGTCTTTACTTTTAGAGAACATCTATCCTGGTACCCATTTTAGGCCATACCTTGATAAATATCCACACAGCCAGCAGTTTTTTTATGAGTCGGACTCGCAACGCCTAAGCCACGGACGCCGCCTTTTGTACCCCACCAGGACATCACACAAGCGATGAACACCCGGTGACACAAAATGCCACCATGCGGATGAGGATCACCCGTGGAAAGGTCCTGGAAACCCCTTTCAGCCATTATGCCAAATTTATGGCCCGGCTATATTAAGGGTTTCCCGGCAAAAGCCTGGAAGATACATACTAAAAGAAGAACATAGTATGCGTTGCACAAGAAAACAAAGAATGTTACGGCATGGTCCGAACTGGCAGAGGTTTGCATTTGAGATAGAGGACGGAAGGAGAAACACCATAAACTAATAATTACAAAACAAAAAAGCGTACACTAGCTTTAAATTTACCAACCACGATTGGGACCCAAGTGAGCAGTCCTGCAACCACCACACAAGTGAGGCTGTAGTGTCTCTTCATGCTGTCCAGCCTGGATAGTTCAGCCAGATCTGGAACATTCTCTTCCTCGTGGTACAGCCTGGACTTCCGCTTCCGCTCTTGCTTTATCCGTTTACCGACCTGTAAGTATATGTTGTTTAACACACATACACACATACATACACACATACATACACACACACATACATACACACATACATACATACATACATACATACATACATACAACATACATACATACATACATACATACATACATACATACATACATACATACACATACATACATACATACATACATACATACATACATACATACATACATACATACAAACATACATACATCACAAACATACATACATACATACATAACATACAATACATACTATAAATACATACATACATACATACATACATACATACACTACATACATACATACATACATACATACATACATACATACATACATACATACATACATACATACATACATACACACACACACACAGACAGACAGACAGACAGACCGACCGACCGACCGACCGACCGACAGACAGACAGACAGACAGACAGACAGACAGACAGACAGACAGATACACAGATACACCCACAGAAACACACGCACACAGACATACACAAACATACACACACATGCAGACACATAGACACCCTCCCCCTCCGCAGACACACGCAGACACATACGCAAACACACACATAGACACCTACAAATAGACACACACAAACTCACAGACACCCGACAGACACACACATAGACACATGCAGACGCATAGACGCACAAACACACGCAGACACACACGTACACACAAACTAACACACAGACACACATACGTAGACACACACCCACAGATACACATGCTTAAATATATGCACACACACATATACAAACAAACAAATACACACACAGACAAACAGCCACAGTCACACTCGCTGTCACACACCTGCAGGCACACAAGCAGACACACACACGCAAACACACAGAGAATATACACAGAGACATATACTCAGAGACACACACAGACATATAAACAGAGATACACACATACACACCCACACATACACACACAGAAGACACTCACGCACACACACACAAATACAAAGACTCGCACAGACACATACAGACACACAAACACACATACACAACAAAGCGCGCACACACGAAAACAAACACAAAAACAGATACACACACATACACACACGTAGACGCACACATACACATACATACAAACACACCCACACAGAGATACATTCACACACACCCACAGACACACATACAGTCACACGCACACGTGGACACACAGGCAGACACACACACGCAACAACTTATATAATTACCCATGCACACACTCATACATTCACAAACAAGCTTACTCATACACACATACCACTGTCTTCTCCAGATCGCTGGCTGTAAACTCTGGCAGAAACTTCTGGTTGTTCATCTACTTCTGGACTTAAGTCCTATTCCAGACACTGTTTGTTGTATACACATATGTTATACGTATTTGACAGTCTGTATGCAGACTGCTGTCTTTTGCCTCTCAGGCAAACATTTTCCAACTTCGAAGGAAGCTACAATGTGTCAACTCTTACTACATGCTAGCTGAGGAGTCTTTTCCTTTTCTTTCCTTTTTTTTTTTTTCAACAACGAGACCCGGTATCTACATGGGGAATTTTTGTTTTAACGTGCTTCTTTTACCATTTAAAATAAAATGCCATTCATATTACTTATAAGCGTTGTTGCATGCATTATTCAGGAATGTGCGATATATTTAAACAGTTACCACATAATTCACTGATGAACTGATTTCATCCAACAAGATGAAACTGAAAAAAATTTGTTTGTGCTGTTTGTACCTTGAGGATAAATATTCGGTAGTGCTATATAGTACTGTTAAGAAAGCTGCTCTGGGCGAAAAATTATTGCACATATTAATTTCATCATATTGACTGCATAAAAAAATCTGTTCATAATTTACTAAACATTTTAAGCAAGTCAGCCGCTTGTTTACTAATTTAAAAAAAAAAACAGTATGATTATATGTTTTAGTAGTTTACTAATAGTAATAATAACCATCAATCATTTATTTTCATTTTATGTATGATATGTGCATGTTTCACAGCAGTAAAGTACAAATGTCCCCCCTCCCCCACCCAATGCAATACCCAATCATAATCAAAGAGTTAGCACTTATATTTCCTTACTTTTGCTGTAATAACTTCCAGTTTATTAATAAACGTTATTGATGTTTATGTTCATGTTGACTGTAGCAAAAGCATTTTTGTTTGTTTGTAAGAGCCTTTATTGTTATATTTTAATAGCACACTTATTTACCTTCAAACTGACACATAATTAGATACAATATGTTGCAAATTAATGAAACTTTAGTTTAATTTGTGTATACATCTCCTCGATAAAAACTGGGAATACAGAGCAGCCCCTCGACTTGCAGCAGAACGGGAATCACCGTTAACCTAGTTGGCCTGTAAATAGAGTCGGCCGTGACACACATATACCACACGTATACATGTCACACATACGCGCATACATACATATGATAACACTTTATTTAATTATAAGAGAGAGAGAGAGAGAGAGAGAGAGAGAGAGAGAGAGAGAGAGAGAGAGAGAGAGACTGAGCGAGGAGATGATGTATAGTTTGACATCATGGCATGAAAAATCATTTGTATCAGAATTAATAGAAGTTCACGAGACGGACGGTTGCGGATAGACATGACACCAACGCCACAAGGCATAAACTAAACGAAGAAAAAAGAAAGGACATAATGAGTTAAGTTTTCAGTGAATTTCATGTTTTGTGAGTACATATTGTGCAAGGAAAAGTATATTCATAGTTTACCTTGAGACAAACGCTGATTCCCGAACCACAGCCGAAAACCAAACAGGTGTAGACAAAACACAAATAGACTATAAAGAAAGTTCTCTCCTTTGTTGACAGAGGTATAGGGACAAGCCAGGATCGACAGGAAGTCGCTGTGTGGGTGTTGCCAGGTCCGAATCCAATTAATGGAAGTGAAGATATTGTGAAGGTGCAAGCAAAAACAAGAAATATCATCATCGAAACGTAATCTCTGCTCTGATGATTCGGCAAGCAGGAATGATCTTTCATTGATTTACTATTCTGTTCTGTTGTTTCTGTCACTGTGTTACAATACTGACTGTTTTTAGAATCGTCTTCCAAGCTGTGAAGTGTTGTTTCGGGGGTTAATTGGGAATATTTCACATTTTTTGTTCCATTAGTGGCCTCCAGACTTCCGTTGCTTGTTGGAGTTAAACATTTAGCAGCCAAACTTGGCCCACTTGGCGGGACATCGCGTGCAAGCTGGCAATCAGGCTCAGAGTTTACATTGTGGTTTGTGACAGCGGAGTCTGGACACTGTCTGATGGTGAGGGCGTCATCATCATCTGTCAAGTTAGAGATTTTGTCTTCGTTAAAAAAAGCTGTGCGTTTTCTGCTCGGGGAAGCATTTGAATAATGCTGTGAACTGTTTTCAGTTTCATTTTGGGATCCTTTAACTGTCGTTGCTTTAGTACATATCTTTGTAGCCTGTTGTGTTGTTACATATGTTCTGCTGTTATGATCCATTTTATCGTCACCTGTTTCTGTCCAGGCATTGATTTTGTTATCAGGCACGCTCGTGAACTGTTGTTCCTTGTCGATATTTTGACAGTCTTTTGTATTTTTGAACAATGAAGCAGTGTCATAGAGTACTTCTGCATTCAACACAGTCTGGTGTTGACTAGAATCAAGTGATGCCCCTAACCCTGCAGAGGCTGCAGGGCATGTAGTATAAATAGAAGCGGTGTTATTTCTGACACTCTGTCGACACTGTTGGCATTCTGTTGCCGATTTGATTTTGAGCAGATGCAACACGGCAATGTGGCAGTTGACACAGATGTAGGTCAACAACGCTAGCGATGAGAGGTTGCACCAAATCGATGTCACCTGGTATGTAGTGCATGTTGATGCTCCGCCGTACCAGCCGCCAGAAAAATATGAGGCTAGTCCCAGCGGGGTGGGTATAAATGCTGAAAGTTAAAAGTCAAATGATTATTTTTATAAGGACGGTACGAATATCAGCATTATTGAATTATGTAGTCAGACAAAGAATGAAATGGCTTGGCCATCTAGTAAGAATACAGATCAAACTGTAAATGAGACTTTTTCCAGCAGAACTTCTGGGATGAAGGCGAGGGGAAGACCAATAAAGAGATGGATACATGATGTAGCATACATGATGTAGCTTTAAACTGTAAACAAGTTTAACAAATCAACCACCCAAGCCACCAAGAAGCGCAATACGTATACAGAAAACAACGACACTGGGCTACAATCTGGTATCAGTTAGACGACAAAACCACGACACTGAACTACAGCCTGATATCAGTGAGAGGACAAAACCACGACACTGAGCTACATCCTGGTATCAGTGAGACAACAAAACCACGATACTGGGCTACAACTTGGTATTAGTGAGACAACAAAACCACGATACTTGGCCACAACATGGTACAAGTGAGACGTCAAAACCACGACACTGAGCTACAGCCTGGTATCAGTGAGAGGACAAAACCATAACACTGGGCTACAACATGGTATCAGTGAAACGATAAACCCACGACACTGGGCTACAATCGGTTTCAGTAAGACGAAAAAATCACGACACTGAGCTACAACACTATATCAGTGAGACGACAAAACCACTACACTGAGCTACAGCCTGGTATCAGTGAGACGACAAAACCACGACACTGAGCTACAACATGGTACAGGTGAGACAACAAAACCACGATACTGGACTACAACCTGGTATCAGTGAGACAACAAAACCACGATACAGGACTACAACCTGGTATCAGTGAGAAGAAGAGTGCTAACATATTTTTTAGAAGCTGTATGTTCAGATACTCTTCTCTGTCTAACTGCCACTACTATGCTTGCTGCTTGTCGGTCGTCCCCGTGGTCATACACCAGCATTCTCTCAGAGTCAACAATTCAATCAAGTTAGCCAGAGATGCAGAGACTGTCTTGCCCAGTGGTCTTCAACCTGGGCGGGGGCGGGGGGTGGGGCGCCTTATGGGAAGGTGTGAGAAAGCAAGGGGGCATCAAGTTCATTTGTATCTGTTCATACTAGAGACAACATTGCAGATATAGATCATTAATTTCAAGCGAACGAAAGAAGAAGAAGCAGAAGAAGATTTGTACCTGTAATAATCCGTTATGCTAACATATTTGTCAGTTTAATTGTAAATCAAATATTATATTTAAAAAAGTATTTATTAAACAAGAAGCCAAGGACGTCTTTGTTTTCATGAGCAGATTGTTCATCTACCGGCTGGTCGAACGGATAAGAGAGCACTGGGTTCTCACGGCCCAGCTCATAACTTAAGTCTGTGGGCTGTTTACTTGCGTCAGGGGCAAAAATAAAACCAGGACCTGTACTATCCGTAGCCACAGCACTAACCACTTGGCCCTAAATCCTCATCCTCGAAGATTCCCCTCCCCCCCTCATTTTCCCTTTCCACCCACTCTGCGCGCGCGCGCGCACACACACACACACACACACACACACACAATAAAGCATGATAAAAAATGTGTTTTTGATTTATAATTAAACACACGCGTTATCACATGAATGATATTTTGAACGGTAGAGGTAGAAACTACTCGTAAAAACGAAAACTTCCTGTGCTTCTTGTTTTATATATCATCATCACGAATTCTCTTTATGCCTAGTGGCACATGCGGCTTCAGAGAGGACTTTCCATGCCTTCCTGTCCTGTGCAATCTTCAGTGCAGTTTTCCATGTCAGAAATGCCGCATTCTGGTCCTCTTCATCGTTCGTCTCCATGTTGTTTTTGGGCTCCACTTTTCTCTCTTTCCCTCTGGTATCCATGTGAGAGCTGTTTTTGGCAGGCATATCGGGATTCATTCTCATAACGTGGCCAAACCATTTCCATCTTATCATACTGTCTACAGTTTCTTGGTTATAGTATAACAATATTTTATTTATACTTACACTGAAAAATAAAATATAACAGTAATACGGTTTACTACAAGCACAGGCGCACTTTTTTTTAACCATCACGTGACACTCCCTTGGAATCTCCTTGCTCTCCCTGGGGTAGGGGAGGCTTAACGCGCAAGCCCACACGGCACTTGCTCGCGTGCCGCACGATTTAATGAATCATCATGTTAATCTGTGTATTAAGTGACTTGTCATAAATTAAAAAAAAAAATTAACGTTTCAATTACGTAACATAAAATTGAAATTATATTTTCCCGCTCTATGTGAGTATCACAAGCACTAAATGGCTCTTAATAATAATAATAATAATAATAATAATAATAATAATAATAATAATAATAATAATAATAATAATAATAATAACACTTTTAAATCTGCTTTCCCCAATGTAGAAATTGCACCGATAGTGTACATTGTAACCATGTGTACAGGAGAACGTTCTTGTTCAAGGCTAAAATGTATGAAAAACATGATTCGTAGCACAGTGGGGCAGCATAATTTGAACTGGCTTTCACTCTTGTGCATGGATAATGACAGCCTCAAAACCACTGACTTCAAGCCAATAAAACATCAACTCCGTGAGAAGTAGTGCTGCAAAAGCTTGTAATAATTAGAAGTTTGTAATATTTTCATACTGTGTTATCAAATCTTTGTTAACATTTTAACACCAGTTTTTTTGGAACGTCAGTATGTTTACTATTTTCGACGATTGACATTTCATCCCTGTGGTTGTCGTAGGAGCCAAAGCACAATGGTTTCCACAGGGGCCCATACACCTGTTAAGACGGCCCTGTCTAGGGGGCGCCCCCCCCCCCCGGCTGAAGACCAATGTATTAGAGGTTAGTGAACGCAGTTAACAATTTCCTGATCCTGGAGTGCTAGGATTCGTTTCCCGTGAGGAAAGGCAACATAAATCGTTCTTGGGGTTTTCGAATAGTAGTATAAGTGTTGCACAGTGAAAGGGAGTTGGACCTCACCTTGTAATATTCCCTACGATAACACTGGTAGACTGTAGCCAACCTTTATTGTGGAGACGACACAGCATTTTTAGTGGGTTTTTTTTTTTAAAGGTATCGAAATTTGCCTTGCTGGCTCACCTTGCAGACTGATATTTTTTAAACTTCGGGTTGGCATGGTAAACCTTCAGGTAGCAAGCCGGAGCGGACGAACCGATCGATCGATTCTATTTTCCGTTTGGTTCGAACTTTAGACTACCATGTAACCTTTGAGGACTCCAGTGTAACATCTATACGGTTGAATAGGGTTTCCGAGATGTCTACATGTAGGATTCTAATATTTGAAATGTTAATCCTGCACACTGCAATCCTGGAGTGGACAAACTGCCTGGCCACCTTTCCGGTAGTCTTTTCTGTATGGTTATTCTATATCTACTTTTCCAGTAGACTTTTCTGTATATTTATTCTTTACCTAGTTTCGCAACAGTCATTTCTGTTTTTATTCTCTACCGACATTTCCAGTAGTCATTTATATGTGTTTATTTTATAACTTTCAAATTGTGTGTAGCAGCTGTAATTTAATGTGGTCCGGCTTTGTGCCTCATAGGTAAATGGATACTTTTAACCTTTAACAGTTTTCGGCAAACCATCGATCGATTTCAGCTACAAATGGTTAATTTAAAAAAAAAAAAAAAGCTCTCTCCTGTTGTTGGAACAGTTGTTCATTGCGGACTTCCCATGTAATATTTCTCAAATCGGTATCTATACTGTGGAGACATTGAGACTAAGAATGTGATGCAAAGTTTTGAAGGAACTTAGAGTGAAGCCTTAAAAGTCTGACAGAAATTACAATACCCATGTCATTTTCTTGTAACCTAGCAACTGTTGGTAAGGATGGTAATTTGTTAAGCACTCAAAACGGCGTCGTGACTTCTTCGACAGACTACTCATTCTCAACAGTCACGCCATTTTGAAACTTCACACTCCACTCATACGCTTGCTGCTCTGACAGACATTGCATCTAGCATAAGCCGTCCCAACGCGGGATGCAATTTGTCGTTATTTGAAGCCCCACCCTGGCTTTTGCCGGGTGCCTTGAATATAGCCGGGCCATAAATATGGCCTAACGGGTTCAAGGGGTTTATGGGACCTCTCCACTGGTGATCCTCATCCACATGGTGACACCTTGTGTCACCGGGTGTTTATCGCTTGTATGGTGGGGTGAATTAGGGAGATAGATAGATAGATAGATAGATAGATAGATAGATAGATAGATAGATAGATAGAGAGAGAGAGAGAGAGAGAGAGAGAGAGAGAGAGAGAGAGAGAGAGAGAGAGAGAGAGAGAGAGAGCATCTCTAGACTGGACCTTCATTCGCCTATAAATTTCTTTTTAGGTTTTATCCGTTCACTGATCAAAACACGGGTCGCAGATCTCTGATCTTTGATGCTTATTAAAAATAAAGCAGCCTTCTTTAAACTGTCATCCGGGGATAGTCAAGTTCACTTAAGACTCTTGACATCCTTAACAACAATATTGACAAGTTACAAGACAGTGGTCGGCTCTGTGGCTAAGTCGATGCGAACATTTCGCTTCGTAATGCCGGGATGCCAGGTTCGATCCCAGCTGCGGACAATGCGCCTTGCGTTGGTTTCGACAGTGGTATCAAGAAAGCCGACCGTCCAGAAAGCAATGGCAAACTACTGGACGTAAATTGCCTAGAGAAACCACACAACAGCCAGGGGCTGTTAGGGTTAGTTCTGCAACGTCCTGTAAAGGATACGCAACTAACTTTAAGAAGACAGTGGCAAGGTTATTGTAATTTCTATCAAACGTTTAAGGGTTTCCGTTGAAGCCCACTCAAATTTGCCATTAGCAATGTAAAGAGAAGTTACCAATACAGTTAGTAATGTTACAAGAAGTAAACTTATCGGATACCTTACACAACAGACACCTATGATATACGCATGTTAAGAGTAATTGTTGTGTGTCATACAATACACCCTTCCCCATTTTTCCCTCTCCTTTCCCGACCCTCTCACACACACACACACACACACACACACACACACACACACTCATACACACACATACAAATACACAACACACATGTAAACAAAAAGTACTGCAGACGCCGTTCTCCCATTTATTCCCACATTTGAAGCAAACAAAGGAGCTTTTAGCAATAACATTACAAGTGGTCAGATTGTTTCCAGTTACAATCTAAAAGTTGTTTCCAGCTTGTGTGTGTTAAATAAACTGCTGTGACACTTGAAGAAATGCCATCATATTTGCACGCTAAAATTGCATAAATTTATTACTGGCCCTGGCTCTAAAACACTTAATTATTCTGTTATGGCAGAAATTATTGTGAAATTAGAAAAAAAAAAAAAAAAAAAAAAACACTTTTACGTCATAAAATAGAAAATATAACACAGTTCAGAGACAAAACTCCAGTCTGGATCTGAAACATGGAGAATAACTGAAGCAACTACTAACGAACTACAAACATTCATTAAATGTTGTCTTGTTACACATAATAAGCAAACAAACATGTACTGATAGGCACTGATAGAAAGTAATGGAAAGCTGGAAAGGCACACTAGACAACGAAAGCTTTCGAAATTCGAAAGCTAAATTGTCCATGCAGGGAATCGAACCTGTCACTTTTAAATTATGAAGGCGTCTCACTGCAAACGCAAGTTTACCAAAACAAGTGTCAAACTATGCACACACACACACCCCCCACCCCGCCTACTTTTTCCTTAGCTTTATCTGTCATACGGCCTGAATCCACAGCTATGGTAGGTAGCTGTACACCACAAGGACATCACACAAGTGATAAACACTCGGTGACACAAAGTGACACCATGTGGATGAGGATCACCCGTGGAAGGGCCCCAGAAACCGCTTTCCGCTGGTAGGCCATATCTATGGCTAGGAAATATCTATGCCCCGGCTATATTCAGGGCCCCTGGCAGAAGCCAAGGTGGGGCTTCAAATAGCAAATTTTTTTTTATCCCACATGGGGACAAACACAGCTATGGAATGCGGACATAATTCATCCCAAACCACTGGAATGGCATGATAGCTGACATAAATTTATATAACCAAGCATAATACAACACCAATTATAAACACATCGGATTGTAATGCTGTGTCTAGAAAACAACGAACTTTTATGGAAGAGATTAGATTGATCAGTTCCATTGTGTTGCACATAATTCACAGTAGTAAACATAATAGTGTCTGTCCAGAATAGAAATAGAGAACTGGTGGGAAAGAATAAGCATTGCAGAGCTGAGGGAGAGCACTAATCAATTTCCAGTCAAACAAGAGGGCAAGAAAAGCATTCAATAGTATAGTCACCTATGTCATAGTAGTAGTAGTAGTAGTAGTAGTAGTAGTAGTAGTAGTAGTAGTAGTAGTAGTAGTAGTAGTAGTAGTAGTAGTAGTAGTAGTAGTAGTAGTAGTAGTAGTAGTAGTAGTAGTAGTAGTAGTAGTAGTAGTAGTAGTAGTAGTAGCAGTAGTGTTAGTGGTAGGAGCATTAGTAGTAGTAGTAGTAGTAGTAGTAGTAGTAGTAGTAGTAGTAGTAGTAGTAGTAGTAGTAGTAGTAGTAGTAGTAGTAGTAGTAGTAGTAGCAGTAGTGTTAGTGGTAGTAGCATTAGTAGTAGTAGTGGTAGTAGTAGTAGTAGTAGTAGTAGTAGTAGTAGTAGTAGTAGTAGTAGTAGTAGTAGTAGTAGTAGTAGTAGTAGTAGTAGTAGTAGTAGTAGTAGTAGTAGTAGCAGCAGCAGTAGTAGTGTAGTAGTAGTAGTCTAGGTTTCAACTTCATCGCAATCAGTTACAACTTATTGCTCCCTTCATGTGCAAGTGAAAATCAAACGAACTATATTTCACTACCCCGTTTGACTAACTGGTAAATTAAAAAAATTGTCTCTGTACAATCCAGAAATATGCGGATGCAGTACATGCCTTATGCAGTTGCTCGAGGCGCCAAAGTCAACTGCCGCCACCAGAAATGCAGTTTGTTTTTGATAGAAGTAGTCAGTCACGATAAGTTGTTTATACACACGCTCAAACATTACATAAGGTATTTTGCCAACTCACACGTAAACCGGCTACCAGCCATACTGAATACCGCGCCACAATGCCTTCACAAATGAAACGCATTCCATGAAAAATACAGCTCACAAAGATGCGACCAGCACTTAACTCAGTAGCTTAGGCAGCAGAATCGTAGACTTCGGTCCATACGTGGAAACTGCATTAGCAAAGCGCTAACAGAAGCGAAAATAATCCCGCAATACGTTACTCAGTTTACGCTTCAAACATAGAAGAAAGAACGCTCGTTGCGTACTGACACTACTTAGAAACTGTAACTCGTGAAAGCTACCAGTTACTAGTACTACATTATGAGATGCGCACACACATTCTCAGGAGCGAAGCCAAGATGAGGACAATATCACCAAATACCCTCTCCAGTGTAATTATTATATTCTAACGCCTACACATGTTAATTTATCACTCCTCGCCCCTATTTGTTATTGGAAAGGTCAGGCGATGAATAATTACAGAGCCATCGACAAGTCCGGTCACGTGAGCAGTAATCAATAAAAGCATTATTCAAAGCGCAAAGGGTCACGCCTCAATGTTGCCGCCTGATAAAGCACAGGGATTATAAATCGTCATCATTTGGTGAAAGTCAGGACACGTCATGGCGACCCGATATAGCCGAGATAAGGTCACAGTTGTCGGCTCACCTAATTTCAAAGTAGTGGGATTTTATTGGTCCTGTTCGTGACATGTGGATCGGGTACATAAACTTAGTAGACTTCCTGTAACAGTTAAAGATCGGGTACATAGACAGAGTTGACTTCCTCTAACAGTCAAAGATCGGGCACATAGACATAGGAGACTTCCTCTAACAGTCAAAGATCGGTTACATAGACACACGGGACTTCCTCTAACAGCCAAAGATCGGGTACATAGACATAGGTGAACTGCAAACAGTGAAAACATGTTATTGATATCGAGTATGCTGTGTGAGTTGCCGTGGCGTAGTGGCTAGACTCTCGCCGTGGATCGGAAGGTAGGGAGTTCGCTCCCTGGTGGAGCCGGACTTTAAAAAAAATGACTTCGACTCCCAGGTCGACCCAGCCTTGAGTGGGTTCTAGACGCAGAACCGGGAAGTAAAGGCGGCCGGCGTGATGCGATCATTCACCTTGTGCCGATTGGTCTATAAAAATATAGGTCTAACCCTATATGCCCTATACGCCTAAAGGCGGGGAAAAGGAAACTTTACTTACTTAGTTTACTATCGCGCATGCTGAAGTTACCAGTATCATGTCCCAAAAAGCTGAGGTATTTTTGCCATTAAAAAACATCACGGTAACCAGGATAAAACGGCACTGGAGGGAACCGTTTCCGTAAAATAAGACAAGAGGCAAACCTTCGCAAAAGCGGATACCGGACATTTAAGACTGATTGGCTGTGAAAGCACATAGGGCTGCGAAGGTAATTAGAAAAAAAAAAACTAGATACTTAAAGAGTGCCGCAATGAGAGCGACTTGTAAAGGATCGGCAAACTGCTTATGGTTGTTATTATGCTGGGGCAGAAAGGTAAACATCCATAGAAGGAATTGACTTGCGGATTTCACGAAGAACCATAGGCTCGAATGAAAATACGCGGCCTGGCGCAGTGGTTTGAGTCTTGCAGCTTCCAAACCTCGCCGTGCAGGTTCCATCGTCCAACTTGTAATTTTGTTATTGTTGTTGAAAGAAGAATAGGCTGAATGTCCATAACATACATGTTGGGAATGCCGATTAATTGAGAGCTGGTTAAAAGCACATGCATTGTAACCAAAGGCACAGGTATCACAGCCTAGCTATAGAACACAAAACAACTATCCAAAAGTCCTTACAAGGATAAAACATATGAGAAAAAAGAAGCGTTTAAGCTCGACATCCTCACTATAACTTCTAACCGACACCTGCAGATCAGAAGTAAAATAACTTATATTAAACATCTAAAACAATCTTTTTATTTTATACTGGCTCCAATGGTTCCACAAAAACCCCATCCTACCTCCGCTTATCGTTCTCTCATTACCGTGCAGCCAGACATCTTTTCCCCCTCCATCTCCCAAGTTATCTTTCCATATGAATTGCACGTTTGCCCCCGCCTTTCCATCCATTATAGTTTTTATCAGTGCGCTCTGCCTTTTTATGCGCCTAAATTATTCGATTTGCGTGATTTTTACGTCTTTTGGAAATTCTATGGCTCCTAGTTTATTTAGAACCTGTACAGGGTTTTCTTATTCTGTTGTGTCTTTCTCCATTTTTCTTGAATAAAACGGCATGTCAAGGACACATAGTTACAGACACACGCAAACACGCACACACGCGCGCGCCCACACACACACACAGACTTCTACTAAGGGGAAGATATTTAGAAAATCAGTAAAGTAGAGGACCCTTTTCCCGCCTTTTGGATCGGAAGTTATTTACTAAGTAATAATCTTTTGTTGTCAAGAACGTGTGTACAGTTTGTTTAATTTTGTTGTTGATTTTTTTTGGGCGGGGGGGGGGGGGGGGGGGGGTCATTAAATATAAACACACAAAACTACAACAACAACATGAGAAATAGATTCACACGCATTGATCGGCACTGACAGAAGTAAATGTTAAGAAATGGATATTAGATGACAGAGAAGACAGTTCCAAAATCTAATTATAGCGATTACACTGACATTTATATCTAGATTGTCTAAATGATGACAATACCTTCCTAAAATATTGCATATGCTCTTTGGTAATTATTGTTTGAACTTATATTTCTGTGAAATAATTTTGAAAGATTGACCTGCGGTAGCGCACTTGTAGTCTCTGTGTTAGCCTCTGTGTTAGTCTCTGTGTTAGTCTCTGTGTTAGTCTATGTGTTAGTCTCTGTGTTAGTCTCTGTGTTAGCCTCTGTGTTAGTCTCTGTGTTAGTCTCTGTGTTAACCTCTGTGTTAGTCTCTGTGTTAGTCTCTGTGTTAGTCTCTGTGTTAGTCTCTGTGTTAGTCTCTGTGTTAGCCTCTGTGTTAGCCTCTGTTTTAGTTTTTGTGTTAGCCTATGTGTTAGCCTCTGTGTTAGTCTCTGTGTTAGCCTCTGTGTTAACCTCTGTGTTAGTCTCTGTGTTAGTCTCTGTGTTAGCCTCTGTGTTAGTCTATGTGTTAGCCTATGTGTTAGTCTCTCTGTTAGTCTCTGTGTTAGTTTCTGTGTTAGTCTATGTGTTAGTCTCTGTGTTAGTCTCTGTGTTAGTTTCTGTGTTAGTCTCTGTGTTAGCCTATGTGTTAGTCTCTGTGTTAGTCTCTGTGTTAGTCTCTGTGTTAGTCTCTGTGTTAGTCTCTGTGTTAGTCTCTGTGTTAGTCTCTGTGTTAGTCTCTGTGTTAGTCTCTGGTTAGCCTCTGTGTTAGTCTCTGTGTTAGTCTCTGGTTATCCTCTGTGTTAGTCTCTGTGTTAGTCTCTGTGTTAGTCTATGTGTTAGCCTCTGTGTTAGCCTCTGTGTTAGTCTCTGTGTTAGCCTCTGTGTTAGCCTCTGTGTTAACCTCTGTGTAAGTATCTGTGTTAGCCTCTGTTTTGTCTCCATTTAAGTCTCTGTGTTTGTCTCTGTGCTAGTCTCTGTGTTAGTCTGTGTGTTGGTCTCTGCGTTAGTCTCTGTGTTTGTCCCTGTGTTAGTCTCTGTGTTAACCTCTGTGTTAGTCTCTGTGTTAGTCTCTGTGTTAGTATCATATTGTTTTATTGGTTTGAAGTGTAGTGTGTTTCAACATTACTCCGGCTACCTTTACTTTTCAGAACAAATTCCGACAGCTTTTTAGAGCCCTGGCTACTTGGAAGTCTAGGTTAGTTTAAAAAGATTTCCACCTTTATGAGACTCTTGAACCACATAATTAGGGCACTGGCAGTCTGGTGTGTTAAGCATTGCTCTACGACTCTTTCCACTCCTCTGCTAAAATAGTATAAGAAATATGTATGGCGGCCAGACCTTGACACTTATACCAACTGGCACAGAGAGTCGTGTGGCCAGGAAATTTGAATCAAATAACACATGGAAAAAAAAAAATACCACAATGAATAAGAAGTGTTTATTTTAAGTTTTATTGAAATCATTTGTTTGAAATAATTAAATAGGAGTGATACATTTCCATGGAAATACTACAGTGTATAAAATAATGTGCAGAAGTAAAAGTCACATTTCCCCGCCTTCATAGGTGTAAGGTAGATGGTGTTAACTCCATACTTCTGTTTATAGATTTCTTTACAGGCATGAAAGGATAAGTACCACCCACCGAAACTATTACTGAAACTGCTTGAATCTATAACAATTAAAAACAACAATGCCGTGATGTGCAGACAAAAAAGAGCATATGATAAATTTAAAGCTTTCGTGAAAACCACGAAAGTTAAATGTTGAATCAAGAATCGACATCACAGCACTTGGACACTTCCATAAGTGCTCTGTCCCCATCTTCAGCAGCAAGCGAAGAGTTCCAATTCCGATGGTACCAGTAACCGTCTGATTGTATATGCGTCTTATCCTTCCCCTGAGTGTTGAGCGTCGCCCAGATTCCCTGGTAACTCCTTGCAGCGCCATTGTCCTCAGACCGTAAAGATCTACCTGGGCTTCCGCACTGTTCACTCCTTCCCAAAGGGCCGTCACCATATCTAACGTCATACACCAAGTCACCACGTGAAAACCACGTGACCGTCTTAAACGTCTGTTCATGATGTACATCGTAACTAGATAAGATAATATCAGTTTGTATGTCAGTGGAAAGGATTACATTTTGTAAAGGTTTCATTATATGTAGATATAACTAATAACTCTGTTAAACACACATGATGAGGTACAGAAAAATGCGTCAGACAATACATTGTGCAATACATTATTTGTCTCCGTATTATTAAAATTCACCAGGTCAAAATATTGTTTTCAATTTTACACTTGTATAATTAGTATAATTAAAAACACTATTCTACGCCCGATGCATCACGGTATATGGTGGTTAGTTGCTTATTTGTGTACAATAATCACATACACTATATATATATATATATATATATATATATATATATATATATATATATATATATATTGTGACCAGTATTAAGCAGATTGCCTTTACTTCTAAGAATTTATTTTAGTATCCACGTTTACGCTCAGTCGACTAAGTCAATCGTCAAACCCCGCCTTGATTGATATTCGGACACATTTTCGCCGGAACAACAGCCAGCGGTGTCGGCCACTGCCTTACACAGGCGCTCATTTAGTTAGTTGCAAATCAATTACAGGACGTTGCAGAACATTCCCCAATATTTTTTGGCTGTTGTAGTTCTTCTAGGCAATTTTTACGTTTATTAGTTTACCATTGCTTTCTCAAAGGACAGCTCTGGGTACCACAGTCGAAACCAACACAAGACGTTCTGCTGCCAAATCGTACGCAGCTGTGTCGAACCTGGCATCCCGGCATTTAAAGCGCGTTCGCAACGCCTAAGCCACAGACGCTCTAAAGTTAAAATGTACCACATCACTGAGGCATCAGGGATACGATTAAGAAGATGTCAAGAGCCATATTATCGACACTCGTGCATCATATTATTATACGGCAGTCGGCAGTTGTAATAACAAAAAGCCTACTCGGTGCGGATTCGAACCCATTACCTTCAGGTTGGAGGCAGAACGTCTAGCAGCTACACCACAGAGACTCTCCATGCATATGCTCCTAACGTATAATTTATAGACCAATAAGCATTCGATAGATTAAGTGGCCAACATCACACCAGGTGACTTTACTTACTATGTCATTTCATGGTACTAATTTTAGGCTACCTTGACAAGGGAGCCAAGATCAGTTATAGAAACCTCCGCCCCCGGAAGATCCGAACCCAAGTCATTCGGGCGGGAAGGCTAACATAGTACAGAACAGGACCGGATTTAGAATTGAAGAGGCCCTTAGCTAATAAAGCACTGAGGCCCTACTGTTTTAAATTACAAGAGCAAATCTGCTAAAACTGTAAAAATACATACGTCCTTCAAATATGTAGATGTTGGAAATGTTTAATTTTTAGTTTAAAAAAAAAACAAAAACAAAGAATGTGTCTGTGTGTCGCTTAACACCACTAGGACCGTACAACGAGTGTCCAACACCCGGTGACAAAAAGAGACACCATTCGGATGAGGTCCTCTGAGTCACAATTCCCAGAAACTCAGTTCAACTATTAGGTTATATTAGAGGCCCCGACCAGAGCCGGGTGAAGCTTTGAAAAAACGAAAAATTGCGTCCCACGTTGGGACGGGAAGTGTAAAGAATGTGTCTGGAAAGTAATAAGGATTTAATTGTATAATCTTCTTTTATGCTTTATAAACAAAACAAACAAAAAACAAAAAAACATTTTTCGTTTTTATTCACCCGAAACAGACAGGCCAATATTTCAGGGGTAGTAGATAGACTTTATGCAATAGTGCGAGCTAGGCTGCCTGCACTCGTGGGACCTAGGCTGCACACTCTCGTGGGACATAGGTGGGTTGGGGTGAGGTCCAGTTCTAGATGTTTTAGGTTAGTTAAAAGCACCACAAAGCCGGTCTTACCACCCTATAAAATATTGGACTGTCCCCGTGACGTCATCTGGGGGTTACGAAAGAACCGAAAATTGAATTGGTGAGCAAAAAAGGAATTGCTGAGGCCCTTGCATATTGTGAGGCCATGAATCCAGCACTGGCACATACATCAACTCACATAGACAATGTTGCACACAGACAGTGTTGCACACAGACATGGCCACTCACCGGAGAGTATGCAGGTGATACTGAATGCTGCCACAAGCCGGTCACTGACGCCTCTGGCAGGGGCAGGTAACCACACTACGACCACCAGGATGGGAAGCAAGTTCTCCACGACCAGTGCCAGCTCCAGGATAACAATGAAGACCCCGGAGACGTGCAGCTGCTGTCCGGAGTGAGCCTGCATCAGATTGTTGGTCTGGCTCGACGGCTGGCCTTGAACTCCCATGTCGGAATCGCCCTCCAACAAATATACGGTATGGGGCACTTATTATAGTTTCGTCCCCTGGTAACGTGGAATGAGATAAGAGAAAAGTGTTTAATATTGCATTATGTTTGAAAAGCAAATATAGGAGCATCTTTTACAACATGTTAGACTTATAGCAAGTTAAGTGGAAATGAAGAAGGCAGTGCCTTTAGGCGCATTGGACATATAGAGCTAGATTTATATTTTGTAGACCAGACAGCACTTGGTGGGTAAGGTGGTCAGTATCACTCCGGCCGTTTTTAGTCGATACATAACTTCAGAATTGCAACAGCTTTTGCTTCCTATGGCAATTAAAGATATCGGAACAGTTCACGATTCTCACCACATCTCGTTTGCCTGCGTGATTTCGTATTCGTCCCCACAGGCTGTCCAATATTCTAGGGGTGTTATCAGATGTGTTCTTTTGACGTCTATACACACCGTTGCGAAAACTGTCTCGAGTTCGTTCAGTGCCATCGACACATTGTGTCCCAGACAAAATTGGGTAGCTTCCCTCTCTCACCTGTCTTTTTTGTGAACGATTGCTGTTTGTGGAATGTTCTTTTGCGAATAGCTCAGGCTCCGCAGGCGCCTGTGTACAAGGAATACGTACTTCAGAGGAAGCGTCGAATGCGCGAAGGTTTGTAAGTATAGAATAATAGTTTTTGTGTGTGGGTATTTTCACGCTCATTAGCGGTGGTGGTGGTCGGTGGTGTATGCCTTAAAACGTTCAAAACAAGTAACACCTGACACCCCTAGGACAGCCCATAGTAACGACTACGAAATCACACGAGATAGTGTTAGAATCATGAGTTGTAGCATGATATCTATTTCAGGCTAAATCGACCCAAAAGACTATCATTTACGATAATACGCCTCAAAGCCCCGGGAACAACGTTGATGTGAGAGCAGACTGTGCTGGACTGACTTCCACCCATGACACTGAAAAGCCTTCACAACATAGAACGGGACAGAGGGATAGATTGGGAGCTTTGTGTGACGTATAATGGGCATACTAGAATGCTGAAGGTGCTGATGATAGGGATGACGAGGATGAAATGAGGACACCCTCTTTCACAGAAAAAAAAAGACTATTTGGTATCACAGACGTCGGAGTCTAGACGAACAAGCCGCTCAAACCCCCCAAAAAGGGGAAGGGAAAGGGGCTAAAGCACCCACATTTTTAGGGGGCTAAGTGCTCCCCTTTATCCATATAAAAGTTATCTTAAAAGGTATTTGCTTATACATCTCATGTGTTGTTTGCGTTCACCGGCGTTCACCATTTCTGGACACTGGCTTTATTCCAGGACTTGAGTTTTGCAGATGCATCCGTATTACAGATCTTGTTTGTTTGAATGCAAACTGATGTCTTTTGCCTCTCAGATAGATGCACTCCAACTTTGAAGGAAAAACTCAGTCGACTTATGACATGCTTGTTTAGGAGGGGGGGGGGTGGGGTGGGGTGTGGGTGGGTCTATTCCTGTTTACCCCACAGTGGGACCCCGGAACCCACACGGAGAACATCTCATTTCAAACATAGTTTCCTGTAAGTATTTGCCATAGTATTATTATTATTCCTTTAAAACAAAGAACATTGTAATGCGAGGCGTTGAGCGTCCCCCCCCCCCCCCAGTCATGTTTTCTCGGTTTTGACGCTGCTGTTGGATATATTTTAACCCCAGCAAGAACCAGTCACATGCATGCTGTACAGTGACTGACCGGAAAGATCACGTCCTGTGTCACTGCTTTCTTCATTCTGCAAGTGAATGCCCAGATTCCAAAGCCCCCACGATGTCACCTCTTGATGTGTTTCTTGGCCCCGTTGCCGCTACTTCCCCAGGAAATTCCACCAAGGCCTGAAACGTGTTCGCTCTCAGTTTGTTCTTAATCAATCACAGTCCGTACGCTCATATATACCCGCAGACGGGGCTGTCCAACTTTTGCACGGTTCCATCTGACTTTTGTCAAATAGGAACATTTTCATTCATTTTCAGAAAAGGGTAATCTTGTCATGTGTCCGTGTACACAATATTGCCTGACAATGATTTATTGCATAGAACATTTTTTTTTTTTTCATGAAAGTTGCTTTAGTCCGCATTGATCAATTAATTAGGTACTAGAAATATCTTCATCTTGCTGTAAACGTTATACCCAGGCTTTTAATCTTGGCTCCTTTATGTGGCGCAGTGTTAACAAACCAGCCATCGTGGGTGTTGCCACTAGTTTGCTGATATATTGGACTAAAACATAAAGTTTGTGGTAAGCTGGCTTTGCTTTTTGTTAATCGCTTCATAAACAGCTGACAGCAGTCAATGATTGCGCCCTTATAAACAGATCGCAACAAATAAATTACCGAGCCTTCATAAAGAGTTAACGGTATTAACGTACTAAACTCTCATTACCAGTTATTAAATGTAGCAGCCCTCACAAACAGTTGACGGTATTACATGCCCGAGAACAACAGAAACAGTGGTAATACATTCCCAAGCGTCTCATAAATACTTCTACTTCATCATTATTCGGTTGTGCTACGTTATGCCACATCATCATCATGTAGCAGGTCCTTTGCAGAACGTCGCTCTTATCACAGTCTGCCTGAAAGAAACTCGGTCTCTCGCCAGTTCTCCTGCCTTAATGTACTTTCACACTCAAGGAGCCACTTATATCCTGTGCCCATCTTCGTGTCGGTCGGCCCCTGCCCCTCCTTCCTGGTACCATGCCTTCTGCTATAATTTTTTCCAATCCGTCGTGACGCTTGATATGACCAAAATATTTCAGCTTTCGAGAAAGGATGCTGTTTATTAGCCAATCTTCCCTGATGTTCAGATCTTTTGAGTTATGCCACATAAGGCTCGCAATATATTTCTTATTACCGTTCCATCCTATGCAGTTCTTTCCATATTATCGATGGAATCTAGTCCAACAACTCACAAACAGTTGGCAGCTTCAAATTACTAATCCATGATAAACATTAAGCAGTAGTCAATTACTTATCTATCAGAAACATTTAACAGCATGAAACTACTGAACATCAAACAGCGGAGACTTATGTTGCCCTGAAAAGGTAACATTATTTGTTTCAATATAATATAAAAGATAACAATATACGTCACTGAAGTACACAGTATTGCAGTTGCTCACCCCTTGCTGATCTCATAAAATAGAAGTTCCTCGGAACTTTCGAAAGTACTGGGCAGTATAACCTGTGTTGCCCAAAATGCATATGTGGTTATCGATTTCTCATGGTCGTACTGACACAGTTTTCCATTCATCAAAAACAAAGAGATATGTGTGCGAGATACTGTTGTCGGGTTTAGCAATAATGGACGGTTGCACTCGTCAAAACAACGGTTGGTGTGTTTATTTAGCTGTTCATTCTTCGTCCTATCTTATATGTCAAAAAAGGGTTCACAGTCTATTCCTCCACTGCATTCTGACCTGTGCGATCACTTCCATATCTTGGAAGAATTAGACAGAAGACAGTTAAGAGGAATGTATGAATGGTAGAGGCTTGTCTTGATATGATTCTGATGGCGCAGTTTCTGATGCCGCGGGAGAGCAAATGCTCTGAACTCCATGCTAGAGGGAAGAAATTATCCTGCCATCGTTAAGTACAGTGATCGTAACATATTCGTTTCATGAACACATATTGTATGTGTGGAAAGTTATTAAATAAACGTATTGATGTTGCCTGTCAAATACGTGTTCTCGTATGTAGAAGTTTCGTTTACTTTGTTGGAGACGTTTTCTGTGTGTCGATGCGGTTGGCGTTTGTTTCCCTTTAGAGTAGCAGGTTACTTGGTAGGGCATTGATCTGGGATGCTACTTGAACAGTTAATCGCCGTACAGTTTTTTGTGGACTTGCTTGTTTTTCTCCGTCCTATTATTTCCAATTTCAGTATCTGTTCTGTGATTCTATGCTCGTTTCTTCTCAGAAATAAGCGCCATCTTCTCTGTCTAACAACTGTTGTTGCCAGAAGTTGCCGAAACAGCTCTCTTATTTCTGCACCCCTCTTGAATTTCCATTTTTACCACCTATGAGATGCCCGAGAAAAGCCGCCAACCTAACTTCCGAGATCGAGTAAAAAATGATACTATCAAAGAAATTGTGGGAACGACACCTTGTACTAGATTCATCGAGAAACAGCACATCAAGTGGTTTGGCCATCTCGTTAAAATCTCAGAAGATCGGCTACAAGAGCTAGAGGACGGCTGCAGAAAAAAAAATAGATCGACAACATTAAAGACACTCTACGCCTTCACGGCATGACAACCCAGTGGCAGCCTGCGTGCACAGAATCGCAAATTATTGTCTTTCACGAAGCTTAACGGAAGAGGTGGTTTATGATGATGATGATTTACCTCATATTTTTTTCCCCGAATGCATTTAACTTTCGTTCCGTGTCTTTAGTCGTTTCCCAACTTTAACTGGCACATGTAAAAGTCGAAATAACATCAGAATTGAAAGTACGTAATACTATACAATTGAAAGTTACATACATTGTTTAGGCTTTTAAACGCTGTTGACGCCTTGTCAGTGCGTGTCATGGTTTTTTTCCTTGTGGGTTTCTTTGACTGTCAAGATTACTGCCTAAATAGCTAAATTCTCTTTGTCTACGATGTTACACCTGCTTGATCTGTTACTGGTGTCCTCAATATATTTGTATTTTCTGAACTTATTTGTAGCACAGTTTTGGTGCTGGTTTTGATAAATGGTCTGTTTTTCTTTGCATGTCATTGCTATTCTTACTTGGAAGAATATTTATTGTCTGCAAAACAGAGATCTTCCAACTGTATGTACTCCACCCAGTCAATGCTGTTGTTTCCAACATATAATGTGTGTGTGTTATGTGTGTGTGTGTGTGTGTGTGTGTGTGTGTGTGTGTGTGTGTGTCTTTACTATTCACAACCACACTTGTTAACTGTGGTTAGAGAAAAATGTCAGCGACATGAATTACTGTAACTAATATATATTGGAAAAAAAAAAAAAAGAAGATTAAGCCTAATTTGACTGTCTAAAGATTTTCGCAGCTTGTATTCAAGAAAACTAATTGTTAGAGGGTAGAACAAATTAAAATGATTTACATTTATTTTAATAGGAAACATACGTTCAGGATAGGAGCTATTCACCATGCGAGCTCAGCCATGGACAGGATTACATTCGTATCTTGAGGTTCCATTGTAATAATCTATTTTAGTGATTTATGGCAATAGAAAATCAAGCCACACATGAAAGTGTCCCCACTTTTAAAGTTTGCACTAAATTCATAGCACACTGGGGATTGTATCTGGGCAACAGTCACTTTAGACAAATTGCTAGGCTCTTACCTCATTCACTATGTAATCATTTTGAAGTCTAGACGGAATTATTTTTTTTTTAAACTATCAAAAGTCAAAGTGTTTCGGGTTCATTCGGATGTAATTTCTGCTTTCAAAGTAGTATACAATAAAATACGTTTACTCGCCCGGAAGGTAGTAATTTTTTGTGTGGGATGTAATTGTCACAGTAAATGTGTACAGAAAAGAGAGAGCACGTAAATACTGTTACAAAATAGAGGGGGAAATATGTTACTGCGAACTAAAGGAAAGGGTTAGGATTAGTCACAATGTGAGAAATGAATATTTAAGATTGATTTTGTAGGTCAAATTTAAGAGGAAACAGTCTAGTACGAGCGTCTTCCAGAAACAGCAGTTACTTTCCATCGACAGCTAGAAATATTGGGGTTTTGACTTATGCAGATAGGCACCACAATCCTGGCAGACGTGGGAAAGTAGCTAACAGCACAACGAGTGCCAGCCTGACGGTCATGTCACAACCCAGGCAGGGATGTTTTTATAAAGTTTTATTAAGTTCGCTTTGCCTAGCTGTCTCTGTCTGTCTGTCTGTTTGTCTGTCTGTCTGTCTGTGTCATCAGCCCCCACCCCCTCTCCCAGTGCGTGGATGACAACGTACGTAGAGAACTCATTGTACAGTGAGCAAAGTTCATAGGTCGAGTTTCCTACTAAATGACGAAGGTTTAGATGTCTTTCAATTTTGTTTCTAACCTATAGCGCAAGTGTGACTGTGGTATACTGTTTGTTGACATCCGCGTTATATGACTAAACCAGTTTACCTGTTGTCTTTTAATGAAATCCACAGCTGCCGGTATTCCCTTTCTTATTCGGATTTTGTCCTTCCTGATTTTATCTCTTATTGTTATGTTAAGAGCCCTTCCTAGGAATCTCATTTTAGTTGTTGTAATTTTTGTTTTCTCTTTTCCTGTCATTGTCGAGGTTTGGCATTGATAACATAGGGTTAGCAAAGAAGACTGTATCATAGTGTGTTCTTTTGGTTTTTAGTGATACTAGTTTGTTTCTTATCATTAGTGCCATTTGCCCAATGAGTTGGTTCTCTGTTTCATCTGTTATCGATCCTATCTTCTGTTTTTTTCCGGCTGATGATATTATGATTTCTAAGTATTTGCAGTTTTTAATTTGTTTCAGAGGGTGTTTTGTAAGCTGGATAATTACTGTTTTGTCTACTCTGTCTTTGGCTTTAATCTCTGTTTTGTTGGCGGTAATTGTCGTGTAACCTTGTTTGCGAATTTGGTTTACATATTTCATGTAGTCTTGCAGTTCTGTTTTTGAAGTAGAAATTAGTACGTAATTAAAAATGGTTATTTGGTTATCACATGCTAAAGCTGTTTGTATTTTTATAGGAGACGGAAGCAAAGCTGCTACTGTACTTGTAAAAAACAAACTAAGTCGTAAAAAAATTAGAATAGCGGAGGTAGCGTTAGTAAAATATAAACAAATTAGGCAATGAGATCTTTAAAATCATGTAAAATCTTTAAGTAAACAATTTCAGTCATCACTCACTCCCCTACCCCCATCCACCGACTACTGCTCTCTCCCTCTTCGAAGGTTTTGAAAATCATCACCTGGCGATATTTGTGTGTGTGTGTAACTGCCATTGACATCCCTGTCCATCAGGACTAAAATGGAGAACATGAATTGTAATAGGTAGTAAATGGGGCTAGTGTAATATTTACCACATCACCCTTCAAGTACCAGTACAACTACTACCACAACCACCACCACAATAGCTAAAATAATGTCACTGCTATCTGTTTTACCATAGAAGTAGACAGGGAGTCGTGAGCCAGAAGATTTGGCGCCACATGGCTAGTGCTGTCGCCACGGACTGGTCAGGTTAGGATGTACAATTTCGCTCCCCGACAGAAGAACGCCATAATCTTACCGACGGTCTCCGGAATGACAGCACTACGATCTAACCGCCCAACCACAACTACTACTGCTGCTGCTACTTTGAGTGGGTAAGGCAGTTACTGTGACCCAAAGCTCTCTCAGTAAACAGTTTGTGCCCCCCCCCCCTCTCCCAATTCACCAACTACTCTTTCCCTTATCGAAGTAGTTGGGAGAAAAAAAAAACCCAAGTAAAAAGCAATGAAAACAGAAAAAAATACACCATAATTAGGAAATGAACGCTATGGTAAACAAAAGACAAAATTAAATCTAAATGAAAATAAATGGAAATATATGAAAATTCTGCGTAACAAAGCAAACTGAAAGTTTGAAATGAAATCAATAATATGCGAAATGGTCAGATTTAATTATTAACTGGTTTACCCACATATCTGTACTTTTTTTTTTTTAGTATTAAGGGCCACATGGCTAGTGCTGATGCCACGACAGTGCAGGTGAGGATTTTTTTGGGCCCCCAGGTAAAAAAAAACCAACTGTACTGTGGATTCGAACCCTGGCCTCCCGCATGGGAGCCCACTGTTCTAACTATTCAGCCAAGCAACCAATCCACCGGAGTAACGAAAAGAGAACAAAACTATTTGAGATGTGTGTCCCTACTACTGTGTCCCGATTATAACACTACTCAAACCGCAGGCAATTGTTTTCTCATAGACAGATATTCCAGATATATTGTTGAAACGGCACAACAATAGACATTGTCTAACAAGGTTAATGTCGCAATGATTGTCTGCTCAGACTTCGAGATAGTCCTTGATTCCAACCCCCCTCCTCCCCCTTTTCAAATCCATCGGCTACTCTCCAACTCATAGAAGGTTGTTTGAAAAGACATAAAATAGAAATCGCTCTAATATGGCTATTGTTGCAATCATTGCCTGCACAGATATAGAGATAGTCTTGTTTGCTGAGCCCCATTTATTAGAGAAGGCGTTGGCTGTACGTATCTCGCCGGCGAATGATGGGTCTTGCGTTCCGACGACTGCGTATGTGCATTTACGAAAGTGGCTTTAATTAGATGTCGCTAAAATCAAAATATTAGTTTCGAAGATTTTTCCAACAAATGTCGTCACCTATCTCAAAGAATGACAGGTAGAATTTCAAACCATCATAGGTAAAAATCCGGTATAAAAACAAACATGTCCTGAAAATTTCAACTAAATCGGTTCAGTAGTTTCCGAGTCTATAGATCTTAAACAAACACACAAACATTGATTTTTATATATATATATATATATATATATATATATATATATATATATATATATATATATATATATATATATATATATAGATTGTACGTGACTGTATGTGAGACGACGCATATATGATTACCTGTGCCTGTCTGAATGTGTGTATGTAACTGTAAGTAAAATTGTGTGTGTGTGTTTGTGTGTGTGTATGTGTGTGTGTGTGGGGGGGTGTGGGTGTGTGTGTGTGTGTGTGGGGGGGTGTCAGAGTACAGAAACAATACCGACAATCTCAAATGACGTACTAAAAGATATCGCCCTGATTACAAATGCGTAGGATATTTCAACTTAATTAAATTTCGAAGAGAAAAATGTACCAAATGTTGTCATTTGAGATGCGAGACACGGGCTTGGCGGAAGCACAACCAGAAATAACATGAGTGTTCAATACAAGTCCGACACTTACCACAAAGTAGACATCGTTATGGAACTCAGTTCAACAATGGAATCATGTTCACCCATTGTGGAACTGGAACTAACAATGGAATCACACCCACCCAGTTGGAACTAGATCCATCACTGGAAATCGGGCCTTCAAATGTTACAGAGTGTAAAAATGAAATGTCGCCTTAATGTTGAGCTTAATCTAAAAAAATAGAATCAGAATACCGTACTGCGGAACGGGAACCTAGTAGTGGAATCAGAACCATTCAATATGGAACTCGATATAACAATGGAATTATTTTCACCCACTGTGAAACTCGATCTAACAATGGAATTATACCCACCCACTGTGAAACTCGATCTAACAATGGAATTATACCCACCCACTGTGAAACTCGATCTAACAATGGAATTATACCCACCCACTGTGAAACTCGATCTAACAATGGAATTATACCCACCCACTGTGAAACTCGATCTAACAATGGAATTATACCCACCCACTGTGAAACTCGATCTAACAATGGAATTATACCCACCCACTGTGATCGATAACAATGGACCCACCCACTGTGAAACTCGATCTAACAATGGAAATTATACCCACCCACTGTGAAACTCGACCCACCCACTGTGAAACTCGATCTATACACCCACTGGAAAACTCGATTATACACCCACTGTGAAACTCGATAACAATAACACCCACTGGAAACTCGATCTAACAATGGAATTATACACCCACTGTGAAACTCGATCTAACAATGGAATTATACCCACACACTGTGAAACATCCAATGTGAAATCGATCTATTTAGCAACAGGAGTCGATATAACAATGGAATTATACCCACCCACTGTGAAACTCGATATAACAACGGCATTATACCCACCCACTGTGAAACTCGATCTAACAATGGAAAAAGGCCCATCCAATGTGGAATCATATTTAGCAACAGAGTGAGTGGCCAACCCAGTATGGAACTCGACCTCAGTGGAATCAACCTCATGGTGGAATTTATTGATGATTATTTATTTTGCTGGATTTTCTTTCTTCGGCTGATCTTCTAAGTCCTGGTCTGTTGTCTGCAACCTGATCCGTTGACAACCAACCGTCCGGCAGTGTGAAACATGGACGCTATCACCACTATCTCGTCCGGCAGCTGTAACTCTTTCTTGTTGTTTTTTTTTATTTTCGTGGACTAGCTTGCTTGTTTTCCACGTCTTGATGAGTGTGGTGACCACTACGTCCCTCGTTTTCCTTAATTTGGCCACCGATCGCTTCCCCAGCAGTTTCTCCATAATATCCAGTATTGCAGCCCTGTTAGGGCATTAATTGATGTCTGGCTGACGCTAATCTTTAGGATCATAGCTGTTGCCGGGAATATGGTGTCATCAGCTAGCAGAATCTCAAGGGTGTCATCTGCATTAGGTTGCCTTGTCCTGGACCACGCCCTCCCAACGTCAGCAGGGAGCAGTCCGCAGTTCTGGGACTTCAAGGACTATACAGATAGGTATATTTTTCTTCATTATGATGAACACTTTTAACGGAGACAGAGGATGTACGTAACAGACGCTGCTCATTAAAGCTGCAAGCAGATATCTTAGTCAAGCGCTGAATCTTAGCAGTTCTTTCACTAGACAGTTTTCAACATGGGGGTGTCATTTAGTTGTATATTTGGCTAGAGGATTTTGCACATACTCCAAATGAATTTTGACATACGTTTTTATTGGCGGAGTGGGGGTAAGGGGGAGGGTGGTGCTGATGAGAGCCAGAGGATTTCTAGGCACGGCATCTCTGGGACCACCAACTCTAAGATCACCTACTAGCTCTGTTTAGACACCTGTGATCCATTATCCGTGGCGCACGACGGGGACGGGTGGCAGGAGTCTATCATTAGGATCTGTAAAAACAGCACAGAAACAGCACAGAAACAGCACAGAGCCTGTTGGCTCACGAGGTGAGGTACAGAATATTTCCTTAGACACATCACAACGGCCTCAACTTCCCATCAAAACTGAGACCGAAATCACCGCGCCAAGTTTCCCCGAAAACAGTAATCGGACATTTAATTAATTTGTGCTTTAAAAGAGGCTTTAGTGAATATTTGTACTAAATATTACCTCCCGTTTTCATGCCTGACGGAGGTGCCATTTATTTACACATACTTAATTATAATATATACTATAATGTATTTGAAGCAATCATTTCAAATATATATTTATGTAAATATATATATATATATATATATATATATATATATATATATATATATATATATATATATATATATATATATATATACATATATATTTCAAATATATATATATATATATATATATATATATATATATATATATATATATATGTGTGTATCTTGTGCACATCACTTACTTAATAATTCAGTACGTCTGTTGTGTGTTTTAACGGACGAACGGAATCCGTTTGTCTGGTTGACGATCTTAGTTGGGACTTGTGTTTTGGATAGGGATTATCTTATAATCATCCTGAGTAATCAGGTTGAGGCTTTTTACTTTTATACATCCCCCGCCCCCATCCCCACCTCTTTCTGGGAAACATTCGTAGCAATGGTATAACGTCCACCTTAAGTAAAACACGACTTAACAAGGAAATTGTGATGGGGACCCGTAAAGAAAATTAACACTTTTTATACCATACATGTCATAAAAAACAAGTAGCGTAGGTTGGGTTTACAAGTAGGATAACCAAGAACTGAGAATGAGTTCGTCCATGATGGACAAAGACAGTACTAGCAGCGATATCGAAAATATTGCGCATGACAAAACGACATATAATTGATAATGATAATGGTGGTGATGATGATGATGATGATGATAGTGATGATTATGATGATAATGATGAATGTTCAGCAATAACATTATTTCCAATGATAGTACAAGTACCAGTACATACGCATCCATCGATTTGTACATCAGCCCATATATTCATTCCCATATAACTTCATATGCTTGTCATTTTTTCCTGTAGGTCATTGCATCTTTTTGACTGTTTTTCCTCCTGCTTACTTGTATGTATGTCTCTTTGTCTGTTAGTCAGTTCTGGTATTTTTTTTTTTTAAATTTCCATTTGGCCACTTGAAATAAAAACTTAATCTCAAGGATATCACTGGCTGCCCGTGCAATCTTCCTATTGCCCTATTATCCTCATTAACATTCATGTATCGATCATTCTTATCGCCATTCATGTCACATTGGGATCTTAGTTTTATTTGTGATGTCTTTTATGTTAAATCCCTTGAGATGTGTTGTAAACAGCCTCATTTACGTAAATGGTTTCCGCAACTAGACAAAACGAATAAGTTACACAAATGAGGTAAATATGTTTAATAATATTGACTGTCACTACAGTCTGTGTGTACCACTTTTTAGGGGAGTGTAGACACTAGAGGAGGTCAGCCTTATGGTGTCGAACCCGGCTCTCCGGCATGAATGCCCTATATTGTAATCACGAGGCCAGCCACTCAAGATGAAATAAGTCGAAAATGTGAGAAGCACTGATAGTAAACAACACTTTTTTGTTTCCTTTAGTCCATATTGTATGTATGGCGTTTATTGTTATAAATATCCACAGCCTTCTGTTTCACTTATCAGTCGTCTCAACATGGAAAGAAGTTTTTTTGCTATTTCTAAAGCCACACTCCGGCTGCTGTCGGGTGAGCTAATAGGAATAAACTCCACAGGGAAGCATGTACAGCAATCGTCAGTAGAAGTAATCTCTCTTCGACAAACGTTTCGGCCCACGAGCTCCTAGACGTTTTCAGAGAGTGGGCCCACCTGAGTTCATGAAGCTCAGGGTTGGTTTCCCTGCTGCACGAAATTACCGGATGTTGTTCGGATAGGGACAAGACAACTTGGTGATTTTGCAGAAGATACTGTGAGATAAGAAGTCGTCGCGGTAGCATAATTAGAGCAGTCTGCATACCTGGACGACCGAGCGACAAGCTTACGATTGGTATACCGGACACATGTTGGACTTTTATTAGCAGGTGGCAGAGGAACACTGGCAGACAATTCGGACACGATGGACTGTCAAGGGATGAGAAACTCTTTTCCACTAGACACCCGGACCAGCTCACCGAGGCCCGTCCCCTACGTTGTTTCGTTGCGTCCAGAGCCAGCTCGAGGCCCTCTCAGCAACCTCGCCCAGCTGTTTAGGTGTCCGCT
>CAJHNH020003402.1:693756-706860 GCA_905116865.2 Candidula unifasciata | reverse complement strand
TGTCTACAAGAGTTAACATGTATCCTCCCTCTCCATGTCTACAAGAGTTAACATGTATCCTCCCTCTCCATGTCTACAAGATTTAACATGTATCCCCCCTCTCCATGTCTACAAGAGTTAACATGTCTCCTCCCTCTCCATGTCTACAAGAGGTAACATGTATCCTCCATCTCATTGTCTACAAGAGTTAATATTTATCCCCCCTCTCCATGTCTACAAGAGTGAACATTTATCCCCCCTCTCCATGTCTACAAGAGTTAACATTTATCCTAGCTCTCCATGTCTACAAGAATTAACATTTATCCTCCCTCTCCATGTTTACAAGAGTTAACATGTATCCTCCCTCTCCATGTCTACAAGAGTTAACATTTATCCTCCCTCTCCATGTCTACAAGAGTTAACATTTATCCTCCCTCTCCATGTCTACAAGAGTTAACATTTATCCTCCCTCTCCATGTCTACAAGAGTTAACATGTATCCTCCCTCTCCATGTCTACAAGAGTTAACATTTATCCTAGCTCTCCATGTCTACAAGAGTTAACATTTATCCTCCCTCTCCATGTCTAGAAGAGTTAACATGTATCCTCCCTCTCCATGTCTACAAGAGTTAACATTTATCCTCCCTCTCCATGTCTACAAGAGTTAACATTTATCCTCCCTCTCCATGTCTGCAAGAGTTAACACGTACCATCCCCCACTATGTCCACAACAGATATCAGAATGATTCTCTCAAATGTCTACCTAAGAATTAACAGGTATCTACATCCATGTTAACTCTCTTGTATACATGGAGGTACCCCTCTACCTCCATGTTAACTCTCTTGAAGACATGCAGGTACGCCTCTACCTCCATGTTAACTCTCTTGAAGACATGGAGGTACCCCTCTACCTCCATGTTAACTCTCTTGAAGACATGGAGGTACCCCTCTACCTCCATGTTAACTCTCTTGAAGACATGGAGGTACCCCTCTACCTCCATGTTAACTCTCTTGTAGACATTGAGGTACCCCTCTACCTCCATGTTAACTCACTTGTAGACATGGAGCTACCCCTACCCCTCTACCTCCATGTTAACTCTCTTGTAGACATGGAGGTACCCCTCACCCTGCAAGTTAACAAGTTGCTGGTTCACCCAAAACTCGACACTCCTGCTGCAAATGTCTACAATTACCAAGCTGACTGTGAAAGATCTACACAAGATGTCAGCTCCTTCCACAACACCAGGTTGCCCCTTGGCTTCCGATCTGCACATGTGGGCTCAGTGTAGACCGGCTACCCATTGTTGCAGGACACGACAGACAGCCAGGCTATCTATCTATCTATCTATCTATCTATCTATCTATCTATCTATCTATCTATCTATCTATCTATCTATCTATCTATCTATCTATCTATCTATCTATCTATCTATCTATCTATCTATCTATCTATCTATCTATCTATCTATCTATCTATCTATCTATCTATCTATCTATCTATCTATCTATCTATCTATCTATCTATCTATCTATCTTTCTATCTATCTATCTATCTATCTATCTATCTATCTATCTATCTATCTATCTATCTATCTATCTATCTATCTATCTATCTATCTATCTATCTATCTATCTATCTATCTATCTATCTATCTATCTATCTATCTATCTATCTATCTATCTATCTGTCTATCTATCTGTCTGTCTGTCTGTCTGTCTGTCTGTCTGTCTGTCTGTCTGTCTGTCTGTCTGTCTGTCTGTCTGTCTGTCTGTCTGTCTGTCTGTCTGTCTGTCTGTCTGTCTGTCTGTCTGTCTGTCTGTCTGTCTGTCTGTCTGTCTGTCTGTCTGTCTGTCTGTCTGTCTGTCTGTCTGTCTGTCTGTCTGTCTGTCTGTCTGTCTGTCTGTCTGTCTGTCTGTCTGTCTGTCTGTCTGTCTGTCTGTCTGTCTGTCTGTCTGTCTGTCTGTCTGTCTGTCTGTCTGTCTGTCTGTCTGTCTGTCTGTCTGTCTGTCTGTCTGTCTGTCTGTCTGTCTGTCTAAGAGCCTTTACTTCTGCTGCTGAGACAGTTTTACAATTTGCAGTGCAACTTGTTTTTAAATTATGTAATCCAAGTAATAATTACCGCATAAATCCAGTGTTTAAAGCTGTGTGTACCAAAACGTTGGGTCGACATATCGCCGGTACACAATGTGTTAAGTAGGTATTGCATTAACTCGAACGAACGAACTATCTTTCCGAAGTGTTAAAATTTGGGCACACAGGCCTGTTTTGCATGAGGCCCTTTTAAGCACTCACTTCTCCCACAGCAATAGTGTTTGATTGTTTTTTTTTTTTTTTTTTTCTATAGAACAAATTTCATACTATGTATGTGAAATAAAACTAAACAATGAATAGAAAGATACATACAAACATAGACAGACAGCGAGGCTGCCATAATGTCACAAACACATACACACAAACACACACCCTTACACACACGGAGACGAACATAATCACAAAACACACTACCACATCATAGACAGATACAAAACACACTACCACATCATAGACAGATACAAAACACACTACCACATCATAGACAGATACAAAACACACTACCACATCATAGACAGATACAAAACACACTACCACATCATAGACAGATACAGATACAAAACATAGACACAGACAAAAAGCACTGACACCAAACATGGACACAGGCACAAAAACATTGACACAGATAAAAAATATAGAGACGGGCACAAAAACATAGACAGAGACACAGATACAACACACAACTTTTAAAAACACAACACTCACAGACACAAAAGTCACAGACACAGCACTTACAGACACGACACTCACAGACCCAACACTCACAAACACAACACTCACAGACACAACACTCACAGACACAACACTCATAGAAACAAAACTCACAGACACAACACTCATAGAAACAAAACTCACAGACACAACACTCATAGAAACAAAACTCACAGACACAACACTCATAGAAACAAAACTCACAGACACAACACTCACAGACATAACTATCACAGACCCAACACTCACAGACACAACATTCACAAACCCAACACTCACAGACCCAACACTCACAGACACAACACTCATAGACACAATACTCATAGACACAACATTCATAGACACAACACTCATAGACACAACACTCATAGACACAACACTCATAGACACAACACTCACAGACCTAACACTCACAGACCTAACACTCAGAGACACAACACTCACAGACACAAAACTCACAGACACAACATTCACAGACCCAACACTCACAGACCCAACACTCACAGACACAACACTCACAGACCCAACACTCACAGACCCAACACTCACAGACCTAACACTCACAGACCCAACACTCACAGACACAACACTCACAGACCTAACACTCACAGACCTAACACTCACAGACCTAACACTCACAGACCTAACACTCACAGACCCAACACTCACAGACACAACACTCACAGACACAATACACAGAGACACAACACTCACAGACCTAACACTCACAGACACAACACTCATAGACCTAACACTCACAGACACAACACTCACAGACACAACACTCACAGACCTAACACTCACAGACCTAACACTCACAGACCTAACACTCACAGACCTAACACTCATAGACCTAACACTCACAGACACAACACTCACAGACACAACACTCACAGACCTAACACTCACAGACACAACACTCACAGACACAACACTCACAGACCTAACACTCACAGACCTAACACTCACATACACAACACTCACAGACCTAACACTCACAGACCTAACACTCACAGACACTACAATCATAGACACAACACTCACAGACACAACACTCACAGACACAACACTCACAGACACAACACTCACAGACACAACACTCACAGACACAACAGTCACAGACACAAAACTCACAGACACAAAACTCACAGACACAAAACTCACAGACACAACACTCACAGACACAACACTCACAGACACAACACTCACAGACACAACACTCACAGACACAACACTCACAGACACAACACTCACAGACACAACACTCACAGACACAAAACTCACAGAGACAACAATTCACATACACGAAATATACATACATAATACATGCATACACACACTGACATACACACACACACACACAACCACTCACACACACACACACACACACACGCACGCACGCACGCACGCACATACATACATACACACACACATACACACACACACAGACAGACAGACAGACAGACAGACAGACAGACAGACAGACAGACAGACAGACAGACAGACAGACAGACAGACAGACAGACAGACAGACAGACAGACAGACAGACAGACAGACAGACAGACAGACAGACAGACGCATACACGCAGGTCATCACAAGTCACAGATACAGTATACACAACATGAATAATTCCGAATAATGAGCTAAATATCGTGAGGTCGACTCGTAAACCGGGTCGACTTGTAGGATAGGTCAAAAGTACGCCATAATTTACAGTACATAATAGTCACTTTAGTGTCTTTTTCGCCAGTAGATAATACATAACATAGTTAAGCAATTGGGGCAGATGTTTGCCCCAAATCGAAGAAGCAATTGTAACCCAGATGAGTAACCAATTGATCAGAGATTGTGTCAGACACGGCAACAATATAATGTTCTCGGCAATAAGAGAAATACTATTTCACGGTGTGCATGTTCGGCTATTGATGGGTTAAAACCACATCAAATGTAAAGCTGTCAACGGTCTTCTTCTTCTTTCTTCTTTTTGTTTCCTGCTTGCGTATTTCGTTTTTCTTCTTCTACTTCTTATTCGTCGCCTTCTTCTTTTTTCTTCTTCTTCTCATTATTATTATTATTATTATTATTATTATTATTATTATTATTATTATTATTATTATTATTATTATTGTTTTCTCCTTCTTCTTTCTTCCTTCTACAACGATTGCGAAGAACCCTGAAGAGAGGATATGTCTGCGTGAAACACTTGAGGGTGTTGCATGCCTTGGTGGTCAGGTTCTGTATGAAGTCTACTGGGGTTTTTTTTTCCGTTTCCAGGACTGACACCCAGGGAGTCAAAGAATCACTCCTGAGATGAGAATATAGCAGTAGAAAATACACAAAGCCCGTTCAACCGTCTAGCACAGTTACATCGGGGCACAGTAAGACGTTCAAACGCCCAGTAAGATGACCAAACTTCCAGTAAGATGACCAAACGTCTAGTAAGATGACCAAACGTCTAGTAAGATGACCAAACGCCCAGTAAGATGACCAAATGCCCAGTAAGATGACCAAACGTCCAGTAAGATGACCAAACGCCCAGTAAGATGACCAAACTCCCAGTAAGATGACCAAACGCCCAATAAGATGACCAAACGCCCAATAAGATGACCAAACGCCCAGTAAGATGACCAAACGCCCAATAAGATGACCAAACGCCCAGTAAGATGACCTAACAACCGACAGTTCAAGATGGGTGTGTGATCAAAAAGTGTCGCGGTTTGGGAAGTGGCGCTGCAGGAGTTGATGGTTACAGGGAGCGGTTTGGGAAGTGGCGCTGCAGGAGTTGATGGTTACAGGGAGCGGTTTGGGAAGTGGCGCTGCAGGAGTTGATGGTTACAGGGAGTGGTTTGGGAAGTGGCGCTGCAGGAGTTCATGGTTACAGGGAGTGGTTTGGGAAGTGGCGCTGCAGGAGTTGATGGTTACAGGGAGTGGTTTGGGAAGTGGCGCTGCAGGAGTTGATGGTTACAGGGAGCGGTTTGGGAAGTGGCGCTGCAGGAGTTGATGGTTACAGGGAGTGGTTTGGGAAGTGGCGCTGCAGGAGTTGATGGTTACCAGGAGCGGTTTGGGAAGTGGCGCTGCAGGAGTTAATGGTTACCAGGAGCGGTTTGGGAAGTGGCGCTGCTGGGGTGGGTGGTCATCGGGAGGGGTTTGGGAAGTGGCGCTGCAGGAGTTGATGGTTACCAGGAGCGGTTGTCAGCTGTAGTCAGTAAAGACAACAAAACAGGGCTGCCAGACGGATCAATGGCGGTAAAATGAACCAGAAAATAGCCATTCAGTGGAAGTCAAAGTGTAAAATGTGGAGACGCTATCTTCTTCTCTTCCCCCCCCCCCCCCACCCCTTCCTCCCCACACTCTTCCTTCGCAAGGAGTTAAAGGTCCTCAATTATGGCGTGTTGAGCCTATAAGGTAAACCTCGCCCTTTGGCTAGACCAGAGATGAAAGGCACGAGACAGGTGACAGATTAGTAGCGAAGGTAGTAATCCACGTTCAGATAACAGCCAACGCTAGGTTTAAACATTGTATTCAGGGATTAGAGGTTTGGAAAAGCCTCGACGTTCTTGCTCGCGGTCAAAATGATTGGACAGAGATTCAGAGCACTACTGTGTGCAGCAGAAGCATATTCTTGTTTTCGATCATATTTAGTTTTAGAAGCGGGGAGATCAAAACTTCAGACATACAGCAGACGAAACCGATCACCGAAGCTTCAGACAGACGCATTGATGACAGAAAATGACAGTCTTACAGTAGACTTCATGTACAACAGTTTTCTGCTTGTTTGCAGTCACTGAATGTAAACTCAGGCAGTTTGTTTGACCCGACTGTGGGCAGACTGTTGGTCTGTTGGCTAGATTACACAAATGCACGAAACAGAGTGTCACGTTTACCTATACCAACGGGTGTTCGCGCAAAAGGTCCCTCACGAAAGCCGACATTGCACTTGCAAGGAGACTTCACCGTAATCGGCCTCCCGCCCTTTGAGTGCAGTCAAAGACCCGCGCAAAGATGAGATGTACCAAAGGCAACAATAACAAGCTAGAAAGATAACATCAGAGAAAATACAATAGAACGACGTCTCTATGGCAGAAAGACAAGTATCGGCCATGCAAGAAGACCAGTATCGGCCATGCAAGAAGACCAGTATCGGCCATGCAAGAAGAACAGTATCGGTCATGCAAGAAGACTAGTATCGGCCATGCAAGAAGACCAGTATCGGCCATGCAAGAAGACCAGTATCGGCCATGCAAGAAGACCAGTATCGGCCATGCAAGAAGACCAGTATCGGCCATGCAAGAAGACCAGTATCGGCCATGCAAGAAGAACAGTATCGGTCATGCAAGAAGACTAGTATCGGCCATGCAAGAAGACCAGTATCGGCCATGCAAGAAGACCAGTATCGGCCATGCAAGAAGGCCAGTATCGGCCATGCAAGAAGACCAGTATCGGCCATGCAAGAAAACCAGTATCGGCCATGCAAGAAGACCAGTATCGGCCATGCAAGAAGACCAGTATCGGCCATGCAAGAAGACCAGTATCGGCCATGCAAGAAGACCTGTATCGGCCATGCAAGAAGACCAGTATCGGCTTTGCAAGAAGACCAGTATCGGCCATGCAAGAAGACCAGTATCGGCTTTGCAAGAAGACGAGCATCGGTCATTTCGGCCGGAAGTCTACTCAGCAATGCTTTCGTCGATGTCGGAGAGCATCTTTCCGAGGGCGGGCAACCAACAGTCTGCACACACAAAAGCCATATGTGTAAAACGAATGTTCACGCAAAGCTAAAGTTCCGGAACAGAACAAATCCAGAAATGGACGAACAGCCAGGACTTTCTGTCAGAGTTTAGAGCCAGTGACCGTTAGTGTGGGTTCGCCCCCCCCCCCACCCACCCCTCACCCGTGTGAGGGAACAAGAATTGACCCACCTCCTCTCCGAGCATGTCGTACGAGTTAAAAAATTGGGTGCTTTCTCCAAAGTGGGAATGCATCTGCTTGAGAGGTAAGAAACAAACAATCTGCAAACAAATAAGTCAGATCTGTAAAACGGATGTGCGTGCAACATTCAGGTTTTGGAACTAGGTAACAATCCAAAAGGGTGAACAATCAGAACCTGTGGCTGGAGTCTACAGCTGTGAATGCTTACAATAAGTATCATTGGAAGAACAGAAAACATGAATACGTATAGTTGAATAGCAGCAAACGGTTGTTCATTGACTTCACAAAGGGTTTTGATAGGGTTTAGAAGATACGCCGGCATGCTTGCAAATCTTCAAACTGATGAGGAATACCTCAGAGTCGTATAGAACATATTGGAAACAAGATGCTGCCAGAAAAAAAAAATATATGAATGGAGAAGATCAATAGAAGCCAATCGGGTCTGATGTGCAATGAGAGTGTGAATCTCCGCAGACAATCGTTGTCGATATAGAGAACATATTAGGAGACATGAAATAGATTTCCGGATTTCAATAAGATGCACAGAGTATAGAGAAATGAGGTCAGACAGTGAACAAATCACGTTCGGAGTGGGTTCTTTTGATGCTTACAATGGGCAGCAAGAGGTTCAATGAAATAGTCAGAAAAACTGAAAGTTTAGTCAACCTGAAAGAAAACAATTGGTACAATATAATATCCCTGCACATGAATACAAAAATAAAGATACAAACAAAATAAAGCAATGTCAATATTTACTAACAGCTTCAACAACAGATTAACAATAGGGTGGTGAAGAAGGGGGTTTTAGACCCTTGAAGGGCACCACACACACATACACACACTCACACACTTTAGCACACACACACACACATACACATACACACAGACACACACACATACACATACACACACAGACACATACACACACTCACACACTTTAGCACACACACACACACACATACACACACAGACACACACACATACACACACACATGCACACACACATACACACACTCACACACTTTAGCACACATACACACACAGACAAACACACACACAGACACACACACACATACACACATACACGCACACACACACTTACACACACACATACACACACAGACACACACAGACACACACAGACACACACACACAGACACACACACTTTAGCACACACATACACACACACAATGTCAAGTAGAACAACTTCCCCCGCTCCGCCCCCACTCAAAAAGTATGTAAGAATGCTAGCTGAAACCCCCTTCCCCACCTCCCCAGCCCCTTCCACCCTTCCCTCTTTTCCCCTCCTTTTCCCATTTCTTTGCATAAGTGTTCTCTCGTTAAGTATTTGATTAAATAGGTTTCATGTGAAAGTGGTACCTTCGTATACGATCGCTTAGGAATATGTTTTACTCGGTATACGACCTGTGTACACGTAGAGAAATTGTTCGGTATACGACCTTGATGCTAAAATTTGTATGAGTCAAAATTAGACACGACACCGCGCCCAATCCTTCGTTACCTCTCTCAAGCCACGAATAGTTGTCAATGACCGCCCAGAGACGTACTGTCCCAACAGATTTTTAGATACACAGGTAGGCAGACACGACACACGGACAAGGTAGACAGACAAACAGACAGGCAGGTATATGCACATCGTTAGAGACGCAGACAGGCCGAGAGACAGACACATGTCTGTATACTGGTAAACAGACTTGTCAAAGACGAACAGACGGAGGGACGAATTTACAGACAGCTGTATCCCATATTACAATATCCTATTCCACGCCATGTAATGGGCACATAGGGCTAGACCTTTATTTTAAAGACGAATCCGCACTTTGCGAGTGATGTGGTCAGCATCACGCCGGCCGCCTTTACTTCGCAGAACTTGTTCCTGGAACTCAAGGCTGGATCGACTCTAGAAACCAAGGTTAGTTTTAAAATAAAAGTTCAGCTCTATCAGGACCCGAACTCCCGACCTTGTGATCCGCAGGCGAGCGTCTGGCCGCTACACCACTATAGCTCAGATTTAACCACACCTGACACCAACAAACTTGTCGAAAACCCACAGACGGACAGACCATCAGACAAACAGACGATCAGACTGACGGATAAAACGAAACGAACAACAAACCAACGTTTTCCAAAGGAGACAGACAGACAGACAGACAGACAGACAGACAGACAGACAGACAGACAGACAGACAGACAGACAGACAGACAGACAGACAGACAGACAGACAGACAGACAGACAGACAGACAGATAGACAGATAGACAGATAGATAGATAGATAGATAGATAGATAGATAGATAGATAGATAGATAGATAGATAGATAGATAGATAGATAGATAGATAGATAGATAGATAGATCAAACGGCCAAGTTAGCGAACCGAAAAGGACAAATAGTTAAAGAAAACATAGGAACAACTTACAGTCAAGCCAACAATCCGAGCACACGACAATGTTGTGTCACTGGTATCGAAAGAAAACTATTTTATCTGCACCGAATATCCGGTAAATTTGGTGTCATTCTAGCCGGCGAATCGGTTTTCTTATCATGATAAGTTTTGTCCCGACTGTGAGACGTTCACGGGCGCCCTACTCCACATCGCCCCGTCTCTTCACTGCCCTTCTGCCTTCCAGCGGGTAGACATCCTCACCCCCGCCCCCTTTTCCCTCTTCCTTGGCTGGGCGGACTCGATACTGACGGAAATGGCAGATTGAGTGGCACAGTTAGCCCGGGTATCGACTTGTAGATTTAGTGGTATTTAAAACGTACCCTTGGAGTGTGTGCGTGTGTGTTTGTGTGTGTGTGTTTGTGGGAGGGAAGAGGGGTGGGGGGGGGGGGTGAAGGGTGGTCACATCCTAAAGCCAGTCATGGACCCACGTCCTAGATTCTCTTCGCTGCGAGAAAGCTAAAACACTGGGGCTACAGGACCGTCTCCGGACTGACCAGTGTTTGTTGAGAGTAACTTGAGAGAAACATCCACGGGTATTGATCGGCTGTCACAGAAGACCAGGGAATGGAGTGAACATTTGAAGATACTCTCCAGCCTGAAGCAAGCTGACCAGGTCTCCTCCTCTCCCCCCCCCCCCCCAAGGAAAGATGCATCACTAATCTCTCTGTGTCCACTGTTGACGTATAAGACGGCTCTGATTCTGCTTTCCTGCCTGGAATACACAAAGGTACTCATGTTGATTATGGAGCCACATTGTGTGGTGGGGGGTGGGGGGGGGGGGGAGAGATGGACCCACTGAACCATAACAAGCCCTTTTCAAAAGTCGACTGATCTGTGGGTGTTTCCTTTGAAGTCCAAGTGCATCTGCAAAAGAGGCATGAAACCAACATTCTGCATGCAATTACACCAAATCTATAAAACAGATGTGCACGCAGAACTCAAGTTCTGCAGCAGGACTAAAGTTCAGAAGGGGACAAACACCCAAAACTTTCCGAAGAAGAAGGAGTGGGAAAAGAAGAAACAAAGAAGAAGAAGAAGAAGAAAAGGAAGAAGAAAAAGAAGAAGAAGAAGAAGCAGAAAAAGAAGAAAAAGAAGAAGAAGAAAAAGAAGAAGTGTTACGAACTGCTGGTCGTCTTCCATGCTCCTGAGGCGTCACCTTCAGTAGGTTCTGCCTTTGTCGACCTGTGTCGCTAATGCTCTGACTCTCTCCTGTTGTCACAACGCCCTCTAAGACTAATGGCGCGTACACGCAGGGTTCAGTGAATATCAATGCACCAAACAGAGTCAATTTTTTTTTTTTTAATTACGTTGTAGTATTTGAAAGTGAGCAAAGTGTAAATATGTGACGCCTGTGAAGTGCAGATGGGACCAAAGATAGAAGATTCTTGGCGGTGGTTTTTCAAAGTACAGACAGATGTCAGCACATGAACAGACTGAAGCACAGACAGATGTCAGCTCATGAACAGACTGAAGCACAGACAGATGTCAGCACATGAACAGACTGAAGCACAGACAGATGTCAGCTCATGAACAGACTGAAGCACAGACAGATGTCAGCTCATGAACAGACTGAAGCACAGACAGATGTCAGCACATGAACAGACTGAAGCACAGACAGATGTCAGCTCATGAACAGACTGAAGCACAGACAGATGTCAGCTCATGAACAGACTGAAGCACAGACAGATGTCAGCTCATGAACAGACTGAAGCACAGACAGATGTCAGCTCATGAACAGACTGAAGCACAGACAGATGTCAGCTCATGAACAGACTGAAGCACAGACAGATGTCAGCTCATGAACAGACTGAAGCACAGACAGATGTCAGCTCATGAACAGACTGAAGCACAGACAGATGTCAGCACATGAACAGACTGAAGCACAGACAGATGTCAGCTCATGAACAGACTGAAGCACAGACAGATGTCAGCACATGAACAGACTGAAGCACAGACAGATGTCAGCACATGAACAGACTGAAGCACAGACAGATGTCAGCTCATGAACAGACTGAAGCACAGACAGATGTCAGCTCATGAACAGACTGAAGCACAGACAGATGTCAGCTCATGAACAGGCTGAAGCACAGACAGATGTCAGCTCATGAACAGACTGAAGCACAGACAGATGTCAGCTCATGAATAGACTGAAGCACAGACAGATGTCAGCACATGAACAGACTGAAGCACAGACAGATGTTAGCTCATGAACAGACTGAAGCACAGACAGATGTTAGCTCATGAACAGACTGAAGCACAGACAGATGTCAGCACATGAACAGACAGAAGCACAGACAGATGTCAGCTCATGAACAGACTGAAGCACAGACAGATGTTAGCTCATGAACAGACTGAAGCACAGACAGATGTCAGCACATGAACAGACTGAAGCACAGACAGATGTCAGCACATGAACAGACTGAAGCACAGACAGATGTCAGCACATGAACAGACTGAAGCACAAACAGATGTCAGCTCATGAACAGACTGAAGCACAGACAGATGTCAGCACATGAACAGACTGAAGCACAGACAGATGTCAGCACATGAACAGACTGAAGCACAGACAGATGTCAGCTCATGAACAGGCTGAAGCACATACAGATGTCAGCACATGAACAGACTGAAGCACAGACAGATGTCAGCACATGAACAGACTGAAGCACAGACAGATGTCAGCACATGAACAGACTGAAGCACAGACAGATGTCAGCACATGAACAGACTGAAGCACAGACAGATGTCAGCACATGAACAGACTGAAGCACAGACAGATGTCAGCACATGAATAGACTGAAGCACAGACAGATGTCAGCTCATGAATAGACTGAAGCACAGACAGATGTTAGCACATGAACAGACTGAAGCACAGACAGATGTTAGCACATGAACAGACTGAAGCACAGACAGATGTCAGCACATGA
>CAJHNH020003402.1:678756-688756 GCA_905116865.2 Candidula unifasciata | reverse complement strand
CTGTCTCATTCAGCGCCTTTGGCTCCTCTCTCTCTCCATCAGGTCTAAACATCACTACAACTGACCTGTCTCCATCAGGTCTAAACATCACTACAACAGACCTATCCTCTCCATCTGGTCTAAACATCACTACAACAGACCTATCTCCATCAGGTCTAAACATCACTACAACAGACCTATCTCCATCAGGTCTAAACATCACCACAACAGACCTATCTCCATGAGGTCTAAACATTACCACAACAGACCTATCCTCTCCCGCACCTACCACACTCACAACACACCTGCCATAAACATTCTCTTGAGGCAACCCGCTATCTCAGGGACTGACCTTACCACTACCACGGTTGTCTATGAACTCCATTTAGTGACCCAAAGACATCACAGTAACGTGATGGACATTCTTCCCAAGACTCAGTTACCTTCCATCTCTGAGCTCGCCTTCAGCTGGGTGTGTTGTCATAGACTTGTGCCTATGTGGTTAAGGACAAGTACCCCAATGCCGCTTGCTAGGGATTCTAGTGCACGAGCCGCAACATCTTTGACGTCATCATCAGCAACAGATGTGACAGGAAGTACATGGCTGCAACAGATGTGACAGGAAGAACATGGCTGCCACAGATGTGACAGGAAGAACATGGCTGCAACAGATGTGACAGGAAGTACATGGCTGCCACAGATGTGACAGGAAGTACATGGCTGCAACAGATGTGACAGGAAGAACATAGCTGCCACAGATGTGACAGGAAGAACATGGCTGCCACAGATGTGACAGGAAGAACATGGCTGCCACAGATGTGACAGGAAGTACATGGCTGCAACAGATGTGACAGGAAGTACATGGCTGCAACAGATGTGACAGAATATACATGGCTGCAACAGATGTGACAGGAAGAACATGGCTGCAACAGATGTGACAGGAAGTACACGGCTGCCACAGATGTGACAGGAAGAACATGGCTGCCACAGATGTGATAGGAAGAACATGGCTGCAACAGATGTGACAGGAAGAACATGGCTGCCACAGATGTGACAGAAAGTACATGGCTGCAACAGATGTGACAGGAAGAACATGGCTGCAACAGATGTGACAGGAAGTACATCGCTGCAACAGATGTGACAGGAAGAAAATGGCTGCAACAGATGTGACAGGAAGTACATCGCTGCAACAGAGCAACAAACTGGTGGGTTCATGTAATATTGTCCAGCCTTTCTGATGAAAGATTCAGCAAGAATCTTGGACACGGTCGCCCTTTTCTATTATATTGCCTCACACTCGCTCTCTCACACTCTCTCTCTCTCTCTCGCTCTCTCTCTCTCTCTCTCTCTCTCTCTCTCTCTCTCTCTATCGCTCTCTCTTTCTCCATCTCTCTCTCTCCATTTCTCTCTCTCGATTTCTCTCTCTCCATATCTCTCTCTCTCGATTTCTCTCTCTCCATATCTCTCTCTCTCTCCATCTCTCTCTCTCCATCTCTCTCTCCATCTCTCTCTCTCCATCTCTCTCTCGCCATCTCTCGCTCTTTCTCTCTCTCTCTCTCTCTCTCTCTCTCTCTCTCTCTCTCTCTCTATTCTATCGTGCTCGTGTGTGTCTATATTTTTTATATAGTAGTGCAGTAGTGTTTCATCTCTTGTGGCAGTGACCTTTCATCTCTTGTGGCAGTGGCATATCATCTCTTGTGGCAGTGACATTTCATGTCTTGTGGCAGTGACATTTCCTCTCTTGTGGCAGTGACATTTCATCTCTTGTGGCAGTGACCTTTTGATCTCTTTTGGCAGTGACATTTCATCTCTTGTGGCAGTGACATTTCATCTCTTGTGGCAGTAACCTTTCATCTCTTGTGGCAGTGACATTTCATCTCTTGTGGCAGTGACATTTAATCTATTGTGGCAGTGACATTTCATCTCTTGTGGCAGTGACCTTTCATCTTTTGTGGCAGTGACATTTAATCTATTGTGGCAGTGACATTTCATCTCTTGTGGCAGTGACCTTTCATCTCTTGTGGCAGTGACCTTTCGTGTCTTGTAGCAATGATATTTCATCTCATGCGGCAGTAATATTTCATGTCTTGTGGCAGTAATATTTTATGTCTTGTGGCAGTAATATTTTATGTCTCGTAGCAATGATATTTTATCTCTTGCGGCAGTAATATTTTATGTCTCGTAGCAATGATATTTTATCTCTTGCGGCAGTAATATTTTATGTCTCGTAGCAATGATATTTTATCTCTTGCGGCAGTAATATTTTATGTCTCGTAGCAATGATATTTTATCTCTTGCGGCAGTAATATTTCATGTCTTGTAGCAATGATATTTTATCTCATGCGGCAGTAATATTTCATGTCTTGTGGCAGTAATATTTTATCTCTTGCGGCAGTAATATTTCATGTCTTGTGGCAGTAATATTTTATCTCTTGCGGCAGTAATATTTTATGTCTTGTAGCAATGATATTTTATCTCTTATGGCAGTGATATTTTATCTTTTGTGGCAGTAATATTTCATGTCTTGTGGTAGCAATATTTCATCTGATGCAGTATTATTTGACCTCTTGTGGCAGTGATATTTCACGCCTTGTACCAGTAACATTTCATTTTTTGTTGCAGTAATATTTAATCTTTTGTGGCAGTAACATTTCACCTCTTGTAGCAGTAATATTTTTTGTCTTGTGCCAGTGATATTTCATCTCTTGCGGCAGTAAGAGTTCATGAAATACCCAAAGTTCACCTAAGTGATGACACAGTGTTGACCAGGCCGATCGGAGACAACCAGGCCGATCGGAGACAACCAGGACGATCGGAGACAACCAGGCCGATCGGAGACGACCAGGTCGATCGGAGACAACCAGGCCAATCGGAGACAACCAGGCCGATCGGAGACAACCAGGCCAATCGAAGACAACCAGGACGATCGGAGACGACCAGGTCGATCGGAGACAACCAGGCCAATCGGAGACAACCAGGCCGATCGGAGACGACCAGGACGATCGGAAACAACCAGGCCGATCGGAGACAACCAGGCCGATCGGTGACAACAAGTTTGAGAACAACCCTTGAGATCCCGTCCCTTAACGTCACATGTTTCACATTCCTGATCCATGGCTCTCGCTGAGTTACATTCCAGATCTGTGGCTCCCGCTGAGTTACATTCCAGATCTGTGGCTCTCGCTGAGTTACATTCCAGATCTGTGGCTCCCGCTGAGTTACATTCCAGATCTCCAGTCTCCCGATCTCTGTGGCTCCCGCTGAGTTACATTCCAGATCTGAGGCTCCCGCTGAGTTACATTCCAGATCTGTGGCTCCCGCTGAGTTACATTCCAGATCTGAGGCTCCCGCTGAGTTACCCGATCTGTGGCTTGAGTACATTCCAGATCTGTGGCTCCCGCTGAGTTACATTCCAGATCTGTGGCTCCCGCTGAGTTACATTCCAGATCTGTGGCTCCCGCTGAGTTACATTCCAGATCTGTGGCTCCTGTCGTGGAACAGGTTCCTTTTACACTCACTAAAGTGGTGTGTTATCTTGTTAGGAAACCGAGACAAACTGTCTTTTGGTGCAAAGAGCAGACAGTGTTCCTGGATACTCAGATACAGACTCGAATTGGCTCGCGAAAAGAAGGTGAGCTGCTGAATAATCCAGAAAAGGGATAAGGGAATTTAGATGCCTAACCACTTAGACAGAGCAGATTACCCCTCCAGACAATTTCCATTTCTGGTAATAAAATTAAGCCCCCCTCTAGACTATGTATATATTGTAGACAGCACTGACACCATAACTACATTCTAGAAATAGAAAATAAACATTTAACTATGGGTTTTAAATCAATCATAGGAATGTTTATTAAATTAAAGTAAAATTCAATCATCTATTTACTTTTGAAATACCTTTATCAAACTAAGTATGATGAAAGATAAAAATGATAGTAACATGAAGCTGTCGTCATGAGAGGATCGAGTGGGAAATACAATACAACAATTACCACCTGGAGTTTACCAGAGGATCATCCATTTCAAAGACTGAGGTTGGAATGTCGGATCTGTCCCAAGCACCAAGATCTTCCTTAGGGCACTCATCATTAGCCTACAACCAGCTGGCAGTGTTTGGAAGCTCGTCCTGCCACAGGAATCTGTCCTCGGCTTTTCAGCAGATGGATTTGGATGTAAACTACTATGGTCATGTTTCTAGGGGTTTTTTTACGTCGGCGAGAAAGACAAAGTTCTGGCAAAAATCGGCCACGCTCGTAACACCTGGCTTGCTGACCTGAAGTAAAAATGGCTGGCCAATCTTGTCTCACTGCGGGATTTCCGGGTGTTGTGTGGCAGGGGTTTTCCCCCCGCTACGCTTGCCGAGTTACATCCGCCGTTTTATATTTTTATACGTGAAAGCTCAGGGGATTACAAGTAATGACAATTGGAAATCCCCAAAACAGTCAACCGGAAGGTATAAACCGGGAAATCTCTCAATGCTCTTATGGACGAACCTGAAGTCAATGGGCGCATGTACGAGAGAAAAATAGAAAGGGTACACAAGGGGTGGTAAGTCAGCCAAGAGTATCTTGTCTACTTAAAAGCGGCGTCTCGCGACAGAAGCCCCCTTTCGAATGCTTTCTGTAAGACTGCTAAGATCGCTGTCAAGTGTAAGAACCAGAAATACCAGACTACCACTGATTTCTGGCTCCCAAGAACTTTTCCACTGGTCTGAATCTCAGTAGTCTTTATGGGCAATGTACTTGTCCGTAGATGTGGCTTAAAATGGCATGCTCCAGTGGTGGGTACTGGACCGGTTTGTCCGGAGGTGTATTGCATCCCGCCAAATCAATGATTTCGTGTTCTGGATGCTGAGATACCAAGCGCCAACCTGGATAACAATCTCGTAACACACATGTACCTAAATTCTGCCCTATCAAAAGCGGTAGAGCTTGTAGGGACTGCTTGTATGGAAGAGTCACGCACAGTGCAACTATCCTTCCGCTATTCTCCTCCACCCATAATATCAATCTTTGGTACAAATCTGTCACGTTCCTTTGGTATGAGGATGGCGTCTATCAATGTACCATGAGTTCTGGCGAAGTTTTACACATGACTCTTTCCTTGGTAGGGGGTCAACTTGTCCCTCCCTGTGTGCATTCTGTCCTCCCCTTCATCATTGATCGGGGGTGAGTTTCTCATGAATAGAGCTCCTTTCGGAATCAGAGCACAAACGTATTTCAGTAAATACAGTCACATCATGTCTGAAGTGGTTCGTTTTCTGAGATGCTAAGGTGGTATTGCTTCGGACCGAAGCTTCTATAACGCAGCTGAGTTTACTCCTGTCCCATCTTCTCGAACTGAATAGAGTACTCTTAGGACAATAGTATTTGGTTTCCCTTTACCCTTGGCTTGTTTCAGACCACAATGTCCTTCATCTGAGTTCCCCTGTGGTGTTCAGCTGCACAGGCAATAGATAGGCTCTCTCCCTGACCACAAAGAAGTACATTCTTTTGTGTTGATGGGCATAACAGTGATGGTTGACCATTTTCAATTTTCAAGTTACAATAAGGCTTACAGCGAATTTCCTGGCTCATCAAGGAGTTTTCCTGTACCAGGATAGCTCTGCTAAAGACCTTCAGGGAAGTATCCTCTGTGTCGGTAGTTTCCTCCTCCCGGTCATCGCTTTTTATGGCCCAAGGTCCGAGGGAAGTAATAAGTTGAGTGCTGCTGCATCACAGTCCCCATCTGGGATGCCAATCAGAACTGATACTCATCTCCCTATGCATTTGGCTGCAGTCGCAAGGAGGGAGTGTGTTCGGGGTCCTCTTAGTCCTACACTTCCCTTTCGGAACACTGCCGATTCCCTTCTTTCACTAAGGAACATAAGAAGTTAAATGAATCGGATGTGGTGTTTGAGGTTCGTCTGTCACTGGTATGACGATTACGGGTGCCCACGGTACAATTTCTCCTTCCATGATTCCATTTAGGCTCAGGAGGAGTCTCCTCACTTTGCTCATCTGAGTTAAGGGAGTAAAGGGGTTCAGCAATGTGGATCTGATCCCTTTTGAAGATTTCTTTGTTTTCTGTCCTCGCTTCCTTGTGGGGACAGGAGGCTTCTCATTTTGCTTATCAGGGCAATGGAGAATACAGGGGTTCAGCAATGTAGATCTGATTCCTGTCAAAGAATTCTTGATGTCCACTCTTTTCCTATATGGAATAAGAGAGGTGAGGCAAGGTCTTGGGTGGTCTATTACTTCATCATTTGATGAGGTACCATTTGGCGCAATAGTACACACCTCTCCATTGAGAGAGTGAGTCCCTGACCTTTCTACCAGAGTGTCAGTATGGGAGTTGTCAGTTCCCTCAACTACCTGGATGTTGTTCTCACCGTTCCCTGTGTCTAACTGCAGTTCTCTCTTCTTTGTCTGCCTAAGTAGTCGATAGTTATGCAGCTTTTCTTGAAGAAGCTTCATTCTTTTGACAGCTGCATCCTCTTGGAGTTGTCTAGCATCTTCTTCTTCTTCAAGTTGCCGTATTCTCTCTTCTTCTTCCCTCTCCGCTGCATGACGAGCAAGCATTGAGTCCCATTCTTCCTGTTCGCGTTGTATGAACGTTGTTAACTCTTGTCCTCTATAGCCCCTTTGTGCACCAAAAATCCTTGCATTTTCTAAGAACCTGGACCGGCGGTCCATAATGTCTAGATTGTTCATTTACAAAGCAAGAGAAACTGATCACATGCAGGACTAACCAGAAGAGTATTTATAGTTGAAGGGTTGGGTGATAGAATAGAAAAAAAGGAAAACTGACCACAGCAGTAAGGAGAACGTTACTGAAAATAATGCAAGTAATCAAACATTACTGCACAGCAATCAATGACACATTAAATAAACTTAACAGTAATGTCAAATGATAGAATGTCAACATAAAAATGATTTACAATCAATATCAAATGCTAAAGCAGTCAAGATTGGGAAAAAAAAAAAAAATCTCAGACTACTTCCTAATTGTGATATTACACTAATTAAGGTAAGTATAAACAGTTCATATTTTTTACTATCATTTACTTAACAGTTAATACTGCCACTCTTCAAACCCTAATTATGTAAGTCACTATTATAAAAAATGGTGCCTGTAATCTAGGGAATGTAAAAGTTTTTTAAGTATTTAAAAAAAATTTATGAAATAAAATTTCAATTGTCTAGGGTTCCCGGGTTTTAAATAACAGGCGCCGACACACTTGTGTGGCCTCAGATTATTATTCCGGAGAGCGCCTCACTTGTCGTGGAACAGGTTCCTTTTACACTCACTAAAGTGGTGTTATCTTGTTAGGAACCGAGACAACTGTCTTTTGGTGCAAAGAGCAGACAGTGTCCCTGGATACTCAGATACAGACTCGAATTGGCTCGCGAAAGAAGGTGAGCTGCCTGAATATCCCCAGAAAAGGGATAAGGGAATTTAGATGCCTAACCACTTAGACAGAGCAGATTACCCCTCCCGACAATTTCCCTTTCTGGTAATAAAATTAAGCCCCCATCTAGACTATGTATATTGGTAGACAGCACTGACACCATACATACATCTAGAAATAGAAATAAACTTTAACTATGAGTTTAAATCAATCATAGGAATTTTTTATTAAAATTAAAGTAAAATTCAATCATCTATTTACTTTTGAAAATACATTATTCAAGCTAAGTAGGATGAAAGATAAAAATGATAGTAACATGAAACTGTCGTCATGAGAGGATCAGTGGGAAATAACATACAACAATTACCACCTGGAGTTTCCCAGAGGATCATCCATTTCAAAGACTGAGGTGGAATGTCGGATCTGTCCCAAGCACCAAGATCTTCCTTAGGGCACTCCAATCATTAGCTACAACCAGCCTGGCAGTGGTTTGGAAGCTCGTCCTGCCACAAGGAATCTGTCCTCGGCTTTTCAGCAGCTGGATTTAGATGTAACTATATGGTCATGTTGCTAGGGTTTTTAGGCGGCGAGAAAGACAAAGTTCTGCCAAAACGGCCCGCTCTAACACCTGCTTGCTGACCTGAAGTAAAATGGCTGGCAATCTTGTCTCACTGCGGGATTTCCGGTGTTGGCCAGGGTTTTCCCCGCTACGTTGCCGAGTTACTAGCCGTATATTTTTATACGTGAAAGCTCAGGGGAATTACAAGTAGGACAATGGAAAATCCCCAAACAGCAACCGTAGGCTATAACCGGGAAATCTCTCAATGCGTCTTATGACGAAAATGAAGTCACTGGGCGCATGTAAGAGAGAAAAATAGAAGGGTCACAAAGGGGTGGTACGTCAGCCAAGAGTATCTTGTCTACTTAAAGCGGCGTCTCGCGACAGCTCCCGCTGAGTTACATTCCAGATCTGTGGCTCCCGCTGAGTTACATTCCAGATCTGAGGCTCCCGCTGAGTTACATTCCAGATCTGTGGCTCCCGCTGAGTTACATTCCAGATCTGTGGCTCCCGCTGAGTTACATTCCAGATCTGAGGCTCCCGCTGAGTTACATTCCAGATCTGTGGCTCCCGCTGAGTTACATTCCAGATCTGAGGCTCTCGCTGAGTTACATTCCAGATCTGAGGCTCCCGCTGAGTTACATTCCAGATCTGTAGCTGCCGCTGAGTTACATTCCAGATCTGTGGCTCCTGCTGAGTTACATTCCAGATCTGTGGCTCCCGCTGAGTTACATTCCAGATCTGAGGCTCTCGCTGAGTTACATTCCAGATCTGAGGCTCCCGCTGAGTTACATTCCAGATCTGTAGCTGCCGCTGAGTTACATTCCAGATCTGTGGCTCCCGCTGAGTTACATTCCAGATCTGTGGCTCCCGCTGAGTTACATTCCAGATCTGAGGCTCTCGCTGAGTTACATTCCAGATCTGAGGCTCCCGCTGAGTTACATTCCAGATCTGTAGCTGCCGCTGAGTTACATTCCAGATCTGTGGCTCCCGCTGAGTTACATTCCAGATCTGTGGCTCCCGCTGAGTTACATTCCAGATCTGTGGCTCCCGCTGAGTTACATTCCAGATCTGTAGCTGCCGCTGAGTTACATTCCAGATCTGTGGCTACCGCTGAGTTACATTCCAGATCTGTGGCTCCCGCTGAGTTACATTCCAGATCTGTGGCCCTCGCTGAGTTACATTCCAGATCTGTGGCTCCCGCTGAGTTACATTCCAGATCTGTGGCCCTCGCTGAGTTACATTCCAGATCTGTGGCTCCCGCTGAGTTACATTACAGATCTGTGGCCCTCGCTGAGTTACATTCCAGATCTGTGGCTCTCGCTGAGTTACATTCCAGATCTGTGGCTCTCGCTGAGTTACATTCCAGATCTGTGGCCCTCGCTGAGTTACATTCCAGATCTGTGGCTCCCGCTGAGTTACATTCCAGATCTGTGGCTCTCGCTGAGTTACATTCCAGATCTGTGGCTCTCGCTGAGTTACATTCCAGATCTGTGGCCCTCGCTGAGTTACATTCTAGATCTGTGGCTCCCGCTGAGTTACATTCCAGATCTGAGGCTCCCGCTGAGTTACATTCCAGATCTGTGGCTCCCGCTGAGTTACATTCAAGATCTGAGGCTCCCGCTGAGTTACATTCCAGATCTGTGGCTCCCGCTGAGTTACATTCCAGATCTGTGGCTCTCGCTGAGTTACATTCCAGATCTGTGGCTCCCGCTGAGTTACATTCCAGATCTGTGGCTCCCGCTGAGTTACATTCCAGATCTGAGGCTCCCGCTGAGTTACATTCCAGATCTGTAGCTGCCGCTGAGTTACATTCCAGATCTGTGGCTCCTGTGAGTTACATATCTGACTTTATATCTGTCTTAAAGGCACACTTTTCTACAAGTATTATATAACATTTCCTGACGTGTGGAAGTCAATCATGAGCAGTCAACGGTTGTGGGGAAGTCTCCGTCGTATTGTGCTCTACAAGAACGCTGAGGACGCTAAGGGTTAGGCACAGATAAACAGGTGTCATGAAGGAGTCTTGAAAGGATGCAACTCATAAACAGAACTGCATTTTCCTGTTATCA
>CAJHNH020003402.1:651256-671256 GCA_905116865.2 Candidula unifasciata | reverse complement strand
AGGACGTGGGTCCGGAAATGGGCTCTCAAGTGTTTGTTTTATAACTTGTACTTTTGTGAGATAGTCGGACAGACAGACAGACAGACAGACACACGAGGGAAGTTGATAATTGGTCACGCATTCAGATAGGGGTGTTTGACAGGCAGACTGACATAAAGGTGAAAAGTGTCAGGCACACTGTAACTCGGAATTAGACAATAGATTTATCGTTTTTTTCCCCAGCGCTCCCAGGCTCTCATGTTTCAAACTGCAACTGTATTTCCATCACAGAAAGACATTAACCGCTATCAGAGAAATATTCGGCTCTTCGTCATAATCATCTTTCCAAATGACAGGAATGTTCTAATCGTTTATCTTTAATTACTGAAATGCTACAATCATCTCTCTTTAATTACTTGAATGCTACAATCATCTCTCATTAATTACTTGAATGCTACAATCATCTCTCTTTAATTACTTGAATGCTACAATCATCTCTCTTTAATTACTGAAATGCTACAATGATCTCTCTTTAATTACTTGAATGCTACAATCATCTTTCTTTAATTACTGAAATACTACAATCATCTCTCTTTAATTACTTGAATGCTACAATCATCTCTCTTTAATTACTTAAATGCTACAATCATCTGTCTTTAATTACTTGAATGCTACAATCATCTCTCTTTTATTAATTGAATGCTACAATCATCTCTCTTTAATTACTGAAATGCTACAATCATCTCTATTTAATTACTTGAATGATACAATCATCTCTCTTTAATTACTTGAATGCTACAATCATCTCTCTTTAATTACTGAAATGCTACAATCACCTCTATTTAATTACTTGAATGCTACAATCATCTCTCTTTAATTACTTGAATGCTACAATCATCTGTCTTTAATTACTTGAATGCTACAATCATCTCTCTTTAATTACTGAAATGCTACAATCATCTCTTTTTAATTACTGAAATGCTACAATCATCTCTCTTTAATTACTGAGATGCTACAATCATCTCTCTTTAAATACCGTAATGCTACAATCATCTCTCTTTAAATACTTAAGTGCTACAATCATCTCTCTTTAATTACTTGAATGCTACGGTAATCTCTCTATAATTACTTACCCCAACAGAACATCACACAAGCGACTAACATCCGGTGACACAAAGTGCAACCATGGGGGTGGGAATCACCCTTGGAGAGGTCCCAGAAACCCGTTTCAGCCGTTAGGTCATACTATGGCTAGATTAAATTCAGGGCAAACTGATCTTGGTTGCCAGATCGACCCAGCTTTGAGTGGGTACCGGGTGCAGTCTCGGGAAGTAAAGGCGGCCGGCGTGATGCTGACCGCATCACCCATTTTGTCTATAAAACTTAGGTCTAGCCCGATATGCCCTATACGCCTAAAGGAGTGAAAGAGGTTCCTTTTACTTTTATATTCTGGGTTCCAGGCAAAAGCCAGGGTACGGCTTTAAAATAACACAAAAAATGCATCCTACAAGGGGAGACTTTCATGAGAGAATTCTCCCCTGGTTGGAAGCACCCCCGTGGAGTGATGCTGGACACATCGAAGACCGATTGGTGTCTACAAATTTGATTGTGGCATCAAATATCTCGCCAGGCTAGGAATAAGAACACTTTGTAACCGTCTGGGGCCCCAAGATAACCGCAACATCACTGCAATCCTAGAGGGGACAAACTGCAAGTTTACGCCCAATGTGCCATTGATGGTATTCTATGAGGGTTTTTATTGAGAGAAGGGAAGTAATTAAACCAAACTTTTAATATGTGTTTTTTACGTTGTTATTTCCCATTTATATATTTCTTAAATATTTCTTTCGCTCCGTTCCGGTCTCGAGACGGAATTTTTTTTTTTTTTTTTGGTGAAAAGAATTTGCCCCCTGTGATCACAGCAAGCATGTCGTAATAATTAGAGGTGCTTTTCTGGAACAGCATTTGCCTGAGATGCTAGGAACCAACAGTCTGCACACGAATAAGCCAGATCTGTAAAATGATGTGCATGCAAATTAATAACATCAAAGTCAGAAAGTGGACGAACAACCAAAACTTCACAGCCAGTGAAAGCTAATTGAAAGAAAAAAAAATAGAAGAAGAAGTAATTTTGCCTGTGCGAACAAAACACATTTGGAAGACACGTGCACACAAGGCTAATAATGGCATCATAACACAATGTTGTACTTGCAGGCCTGCGTGCCAAGTCTCCATTAGACGCACTGGGCGGATGAAACCATTTTCGTTCAACCAACTCAAAGGGGACTACCAGCAGGCTGTGTGGACATGCTTGGGCACGGCACCGGAGAGGTCCTGGTCATCCACTACACCCGAGTTCATCCAGACGCCTTGATTCGCCTCACTACTGGTCTTGGATGGACTTAGGCGAGAAAGTGAGCTCTTCCTTATTTAACTCAAACATACAGGGCAAATCATTCTTTCATACACCCCTCAACCTTTACGCCATTTGATGAAAGGACTAGTCATCATCACTTGTGATAGACGAACAACAACAACAACAACAATAACATGCAGCCACGACTTCTAACTACTTCCAACTCACAGTGAACGTTTTACTCAATACAGCTTGTCATTCATCATCGTCTTGTGCCGGTATAGGTCACATAAGGGTCACATGCTTTTCCTCATTTCATTCTCTTCTGTGCAATCCTCTCAATTTCTTGGATGTGGTCCAGTCGTGCAGCTTTAGCCTGTCGCCACACGGTCTCGTCTTGTTCTTTCTCATGCGCGTGCTCCTGTGCTCATACTATGATTATTTTTAAATGCAGTTCAGGAAAATAATAATGATAAGAGTAATAATGATAAGAGTAATAATGATAAGAGTAATAATGATAAGACTAATAATGATAAGAGTAATAATGATAAGAGTAATAATGATAAGAGTAATAATGATACGAGTAATAATGATAAGAGTAGTGATGAAAAGAGTAGTAATGATAAGAGTAGTAATGATAAGAGTAATAATTATAAGAGCAGTAATGATAAGAGTAATAATGATAAGAGTAGTAATGATAAGAGTAGTCATGATAAGAGTAGTAATGATAAGAGTAGTAATGATAAGAGTAGTATTGATAAGAGTAATAATGATAATCACTCTGATGAGTAAAGGACCCTTTTCCATGTCTCTAGGGCATATAGGGCTAGACCTAAATTTTAAAGAACAATCGGCACTTGGTGGGTCATGTAGTCGTCACCACGCCGACCGCCTTTACTTCCCATGACCTAAGGTGGTTCCTAGTTAAGGCTTGGTCGACCTGGAAGCCACGGCTTCATGAGGGCGTGAACCCATAACCTCCCAACCTGCTGGCGAGCGTCTACCTCTTCACTACGGCGGCATCCATATACTTGAAATAATCAAATGTATAAGCAAATATTTGTGAAGAGAATTTATGTGCAGGTAAAATGCGGCCTCTCAAAACACTTACACAATTGCTGATAATAGGAGCTAGATGCCTCGCCCTCCCCTATGTTTTCTTTGTGACAGTACGCCTGTCAGACACCTTTTATAGGTGTGACACAAGTACAATTGTTATTTGTGCCAGGTGTACCCACACTTCCATGAACATGTAAACGCTGATGACCTTGTTCCAGTTCTTAAATAATGTTTATTTAAGAAACTCTTGATAACTGCAAAGTTAGTATGTCTATTTAAGAACTCATGATAATTGCAAAGTTAGTATGGCTTCCGCACAACGTTATCGACTACTGAGTAGCCACATATTTTATTCATATGTTTCATAAGCACACTAATCTCAGGTAGTCACTGGCTAAATACATCAACAGTACGCTGGTATAGCTGATCACAAACTCATCCTCGCAATATGAACAAAGTCATGAGAGGCTAGCTGATGCCTCTATAGCAATAATTCCGTATCCTCCTAACTACTACACTTAACTTTATAATCCGGCTTTATACCACAGAAACACTTATCACCAGTATGAATAACCACTACTGTTCTGTTCACAGTTTTAAATCCAGTCCATTCCAAGCGAAAACAATTTCCACCTTTTAAAAGGGCCCCAAACAAACACATCCGTTCACTGGACTGTCCAACTACTAACTGCCGTGTGTCACTCTACCTGTTTGTCCAGTCCCCGTGTAACCTCCCCACTCAGTTACCTGTTTCGCCGTGCGGGTCTACACACAAGCCGTCTGACCAGTAATTGACCTGTCTGCTGTTATGAGTCAGTCTAGTCGTTGTTTGTCTTTATCTCACAGTGTGTGGTAAAGTTGACTCATGACAGTTTCACCCCCGCTTTTCAAAATGATACTATGTATCATTTCTGTTCATGGTTCGTTATTGTACCCTGTGTTGTGTTCTTTTGGTGCTACCCGTGTGTAAATCTCTAGATAGATTGTCTGGTCACCTTGCATGTATCATGTCATTACCATTTTCTATCTATACTAGTATAAATCCTGGATTTATGAAGGTCCTAACACATTTCTGATGCTAACCCATGCTATTCATTGTACCGCATAACATCATCTGGTTGAAGGTTGTTTCCTTAATGGCCCGTGTCTTTTGCCCCTTTATCCAGGCTAGTTACCCTGCCTACTTTTGGTTTGCCGTATGTACTAAGTATGTCTTTACTCTTAGGCCGTTACAGCCCCATCATGATCATATGATAATTGATAATACCTCTCTCCTAATCAGCGGTGACATAAGATGTGATGCATATGAACCGAGTATTCTCTAATGTTTGCCAATGACACAAGACAGTAAATGGGGAGGGAATAGCTAGTATAGCTAGGACATTTGAGGCTAAGGAGTTAGAATTGGGGAAAATACAAAAGGTAGGGGGGGGGGTAATTTCTGCAACAGAGGGGTTTGTAGACAAAAGAATATTCATGAGTTAATTACTGTAAGTATTATCAAAAGCCTTTCATTCATATTCCATGTATTCAACAGACAGCCATTCATCCTTCTTTTTCTTTTCTGTTCTTTTTTTTTTTTCAATTAAAAAAAATTGTATTTCTTGTTTTCATGTCATGCATCTGTTTAAAGACGTGACAGGATGTCAGCCAGGGCATTATTTATGCCACTGATGTGGACTAATTCAAAGCTGTAGTTCTGCAAAAGTAGACTCCATCTGTAAATACGATGATTCTTCGGTGTTCCTTCTTTAAAGACTGTCAGTGGTTTGTTGTCTGTCTGTACTATAAACTTCCTGCCAAGCAAATATTTTGCAAATTTCGTAACTCCCACCACAAGAGAAAGTGCTTCAAGTTCTACTGTGGCGTAACGTTTCTCTGCTTCTGACAGCTTCCGACTGGAATAAAGTACTGGGTGGAGAATGTTCTCATGTTCCTGTAATAAAATACATGATATGGAATACCCACTTGCATCGCACTGTAAGATAAAGGGTTTTTCGAGGTCAGGTAACTTTAAGATTGGTGATTTCGAGAAAGCTGTTTTGATATTGGTCAGAATTTGTTCCAGCTGCGGGGTCCATGCTATCTTTGTAGGCAATCCCTTCTTAACGAGTGAAGATAATGCTGCTGTCATGCCAGCAAAGTCAGGTAGAAATTTATTGTAATAGTTTATCAGTCCCAGCATTGATCGAACTTGCTTTTTTGTTGTTGGGGCTTTAATATCCAATATTTTTGAAATAATTTTGTCATCTGTTTGTAAGAATCCATTGCCGATCTTGTGACCCAGGAAATCAATTTTTGTGAACCCGATTTCTACTTTACTGGGTTTTACTTTCAAGCCGAATTCTCTTAATCTCTTAAATACCTGGGTTAAGGAAGAAATGTGGTCCTGCATATTTGCATTGTGAATACAAATATCGTCCATATATGTGGCAACATTCTTAATGTCCTTAAGTACAATGCGCATCATGCGAACAAATGTTGCAGGAGAATTTTGTAATCCAAAAGGCATTTTGCACCATTCGAACAATCCCATCGGTGTGGTAAATGCAGTAATATGCCTTGATTCTTCGGTAACTGGAATTTGCCAGTAACCCTTAGTGAGGTCTAATTTTGAAAAGAATTGTGATTGGCACATGGTTGCAATAAGTTCATCTGCATTTGGGATTGGTTCAGCATCCAAATGGGTAATGGCGTTTATTTTACGATAATCCACGCAGATTCTGAGTGTACTGTCTTTCTTTTTGACGATAACCAGCGGTGATGAATAGTTGGAAGATGACCTCCTAATAATACCACATTTTTCCAATTCAGATATTTCAGCCTCTACTTGTTTTTGATAGTGCAGCGGAATGGGATATGGTTTTGTCTTAACTGGTATATCTGTTGTGAGTCTTATGTGATGTTTGATTACAGATGTGCTGCCTGGCGTATCTGAAAAGATGTCATGGAACTGTTGAAGGATCTTCATTAGTAGTGCTCTATCCTCATGAGGAATTTCGCTGTTGACTTTAATATCTTTCCACGACGATTCGACTGTTGTTGAAGGTGTAGGAATTTGGTCAGTTATAGTGTCTTCCTGTTGCTCATTGATGGTTAAGGCTAAAGACGCAATATGCTCGTTTATATGCCTGGGGGGTTGTAGCTCATCTCGAATCTTAAATGGCTTTAGCATGTTAATGTGGAAGATTTTTGGCTTGCCTTTCACCAGTATCTCGTAATCCACATCCGAAATTTTTTTGGTTACCTTGTATGGACCTTGCCATGATACTGACAGTTTATCAGATGGAAGTGGTAATAGTAAAAGCACTTCTTCTTCTTCTTTTAAGGCAACTGTCTTAGCATTTCTATTTGCATATTGTCTGTACACAGTACCCGAGGTTTCAAGGGCCTGTTTTGCAGCCATGCAGGACTTTATAATCCTCTCCCGTAAACTGATGACCATATGACCGTAATTAGTTCTTTATAAATTTGCAATGGTCCACGGGGGTTGGCTCCATAGACCAACTCAAATGGGGAATGTCCTGTACTACTCTGCGGCACCTCTCTATAGGCGAACAGGATGGCTGGTAGAAATATGTCCCAGTCTGCGGGGCGTTCAGCTGAAATTTTTGCCAACATTCGTTTCAATGTACCATTTAAGTTTTCTACAATACCATTTGTCTGTGGGTGGTATGGACTCGCAAATTGCTGTTTAATACCCATCATTTTAGTGACTGCTTGTGTGGCAGCAGAGATAAATTGTGTTCCTCTGTCGGATAGAATTGTTCTAGGGAAGCCGATTCTTGAGAAAATGTGTATGAAGGCTTCTACAATAGCCTCAGCTGTAATATTTCGAAGCGGAATCGCTTCAGGCCATCTGGTACACAGATCTATTACTGTAAGGATATATCTGTTTCCTTTGTTTGAGGTAACATTTAATGGTCCGATTATGTCCACTGCAATTTTTTGAAATGGTCTAGATGCTAAGTCAGTCACCTGGATATGAGCCTTTGGGTTTTTCCCTTTCTGTGACTGTTTTTGACAAATCTCACAGGTAAGAACAAATGTTTTTGTGTCCTTGCTGTACCCTGGCCAGTAGAACTGCCCCAGGATTCTTGATTTTGTTTTAGCCGTTCCCATATGACCAGAAAACGGCGCATCATGTGCCATTTCTAGTACTTTTTTGCGAAACTGTTCCGGCAGCACCGTTTGTGATACTGTCATCGTTCCTTTTTTATACACCCTTGCCAAGATATCCTTTTTCAGTGTAAACCACCATCTACCAGACTTTGAAATTCTAGGCTTTTCATTTACGAGGTTGAAACATTTCTTTAATGTGGGGTCCGTCCTCTGGAGTTCTGAAAATGAGGGTTGACCACCTGCTGGGGTTTCCATGTTAGGGATGCTGATGGATTGAATCAGATCTGTCTGTGCTTTATCTTCTTGTTTTTGCGTTTGCTGTCTTGTGACAGCATTTACGTTAGGAAACTGTTCCTCCCAGTTTTTGATTGCTAACTCATCATCAGTATTTACATTTGGTACATTACCAATGAGTATTCCGGCACATGGCGCGGGCAGTACTGCTGCCTTTGTTATGCCGGTGTAAAAGGGGCAATTTATTTTTACAAGAGCTACCTTATATCTTTCCTTATTACCTCCAAAAGTTCTGCACACAATGTGCTCTCCTGTATAGTCTTTCTCTTGCACTAATGCTCTGTGTACACCAATTAGTGTCGCGCCTGTATCTCGGATTACTGTGCAAGGTATACTGTTAGCGAATCCCCTGAAGTAGCGCAAGGATCCACTGGTCATGTTAGCCGAGTGTGCTTCTTGAATTGGCACACTGTGTCCGCAAGTTAGATTCCCATCTTCATGGAATTCTTTGCATATCTTGCAGTTTTCGATCCCCAGTTCAGCAATCTCTTGGACTGAGTTGGCTATTAAGTCTTCTTCCGATTCACTGCTTGATGAATTCAGGACCATATTAGCCTCTCTTATTATACTTCTTGCATGGCAGTCCCTGCGTATATGGCCAAATGCCCCACATTTAAAGCACTGTAGGTTTGTGGCATACCTTGTTACCTTAGATTGTTGTTTTTGGACAAAATCTCGTAGATACTTCATGTAATTTGGGTTTTTATCACACATATCTAAGCTACCATGCTTGTGATTGCAGTGTGAACATGTTATTAGAGTTCCTCGTTTTGCTACTGGGTGTCGTGCTTTTCTCTGATATGTGCTATCGTTTTGATAGCTGTAGGGACTTCTCTCTTGAGAATATGTCGCAGCTGCCCCAAAAGCTAGATCGGGTTGAGAGCAGGTCGCAAAGACCTCCTTATGGGCGTAAAAGAATGCTTCTCCTTTTTTCTCCATGTCACCTACTGATGTGCATCTGTTCTCTTGTAAGAACGTCGACATACTAGCAGGAATTGAGACTAAGAGTTTATCACGCACTAGCAAATCCTTCAATAAGTAGAAAGAGTCTTGGACTTTTGCCGCTTTCAGCCATCTATCTAGAGTACTCTGCACCTCTGCGACATAGTCCACAAACGTCTGGTTGCTTTTTGGTGCCAGAGTTTTGAAAAGTGTTCTGTACCCTTCCTCATCAAGACTAAAATGGGCTAGTACTCGATCTCTCACATACTCGTAGTCCATACGGAGTTCTTCCGGTATCGTTTCCACAATTTTAAGGGGTTCCGATGCTAGATGTCTGTGAAAGATTATGTGCCATTCGTCCTTAGGAACAGAGTAGTGTTTCATCATAATCTCAAAGTTAGAGATCCACGCGGAGACCGAATCACCCTTAGTGAAGTTTTGAACAATGCCCTGATATCGCTTGATCTTGTTTTCAGAAGCCTTTATCTGTGCCTGTCGTAAACTACTTTCCGTCTCCTTTTCTAGGTCCATTTCCTTTACTCTAACCTGCATGGCCACTTCTTTTTCTCTTAATGATACTTCAGCCAGTAGTTTTTCCCTTTCAAACGCTATCTGGGCTAATTTTATTTCCTTTTCAGCAGCTAGTTCCACCATTTTTAACTCCTTCTCTGCTTCTCTGGTCTGCAGACGCTCTTCCCTCTGTTCACTCTTCCATTCGCGAAACTGATCCTCTGACCATCTCTGTAGCTCTTTGTCTGCCAATCCCATCTTCTGCCCTAAGGTAATGAATTCTTCTAGTGACGTCATTTCGTGTATTCCTGGGAAATGCGTCGGGTATGCCGGGGTTCAATCGACTAGCACCCAAGTTGTCAGACACCTTTTATAGGTGTGACACAAGTACAATTGTTATTTGTGCCAGGTGTACCCACACTTCCATGAACATGTAAACGCTGATGACCTTGTTCCAGTTCTTAAATAATGTTTATTTAAGAAACTCTTGATAACTGCAAAGTTAGTATGTCTATTTAAGAACTCATGATAATTGCAAAGTTAGTATGGCTTCCGCACAACGTTATCGACTACTGAGTAGCCACATATTTTATTCATATGTTTCATAAGCACACTAATCTCAGGTAGTCACTGGCTAAATACATCAACAGTACGCTGGTATAGCTGATCACAAACTCATCCTCGCAATATGAACAAAGTCATGAGAGGCTAGCTGATGCCTCTATAGCAATAATTCCGTATCCTCCTAACTACTACACTTAACTTTATAATCCGGCTTTATACCACAGAAACACTTATCACCAGTATGAATAACCACTACTGTTCTGTTCACAGTTTTTAAATCCAGTCCATTCCAAGCGAAAACAATTTCCACCTTTTAAAAGGGCCCCAAACAAACACATCCGTTCACTGGACTGTCCAACTACTAACTGCCGTGTGTCACTCTACCTGTTTGTCCAGTCCCCGTGTAACCTCCCCACTCAGTTACCTGTTTCGCCGTGCGGGTCTACACACAAGCCGTCTGACCAGTAATTGACCTGTCTGCTGTTATGAGTCAGTCTAGTCGTTGTTTGTCTTTATCTCACAGTGTGTGGTAAAGTTGACTCATGACAGTTTCACCCCCGCTTTTCAAAATGATACTATGTATCATTTCTGTTCATGGTTCGTTATTGTACCCTGTGTTGTGTTCTTTTGGTGCTACCCGTGTGTAAATCTCTAGATAGATTGTCTGGTCACCTTGCATGTATCATGTCATTACCATTTTCTATCTATACTAGTATAAATCCTGGATTTATGAAGGTCCTAACACATTTCTGATGCTAACCCATGCTATTCATTGTACCGCATAACATCATCTGGTTGAAGGTTGTTTCCTTAATGGCCCGTGTCTTTTGCCCCTTTATCCAGGCTAGTTACCCTGCCTACTTTTGGTTTGCCGTATGTACTAAGTATGTCTTTACTCTTAGGCCGTTACAGCCCCATCATGATCATATGATAATTGATAATACCTCTCTCCTAATCAGCGGTGACATAAGATGTGATGCATATGAACCGAGTATTCTCTAATGTTTGCCAATGACACAAGACAGTAAATGGGGAGGGAATAGCTAGTATAGCTAGGACATTTGAGGCTAAGGAGTTAGAATTGGGGAAAATACAAAAGGTAGGGGGGGGGGGGGGGTAATTTCTGCAACAGAGGGGTTTGTAGACAAAAGAATATTCATGAGTTAATTACTGTAAGTATTATCAAAAGCCTTTCATTCATATTCCATGTATTCAACAGACAGCCATTCATCCTTCTTTTTCTTTTCTGTTCTTTTTTTTTTTTTTCAATTAAAAAAAATTGTATTTCTTGTTTTCATGTCATGCATCTGTTTAAAGACGTGACAGGATGTCAGCCAGGGCATTATTTATGCCACTGATGTGGACTAATTCAAAGCTGTAGTTCTGCAAAAGTAGACTCCATCTGTAAATACGATGATTCTTCGGTGTTCCTTCTTTAAAGACTGTCAGTGGTTTGTTGTCTGTCTGTACTATAAACTTCCTGCCAAGCAAATATTTTGCAAATTTCGTAACTCCCACCACAAGAGAAAGTGCTTCAAGTTCTACTGTGGCGTAACGTTTCTCTGCTTCTGACAGCTTCCGACTGGAATAAAGTACTGGGTGGAGAATGTTCTCATGTTCCTGTAATAAAATACATGATATGGAATACCCACTTGCATCGCACTGTAAGATAAAGGGTTTTTCGAGGTCAGGTAACTTTAAGATTGGTGATTTCGAGAAAGCTGTTTTGATATTGGTCAGAATTTGTTCCAGCTGCGGGGTCCATGCTATCTTTGTAGGCAATCCCTTCTTAACGAGTGAAGATAATGCTGCTGTCATGCCAGCAAAGTCAGGTAGAAATTTATTGTAATAGTTTATCAGTCCCAGCATTGATCGAACTTGCTTTTTTGTTGTTGGGGCTTTAATATCCAATATTTTTGAAATAATTTTGTCATCTGTTTGTAAGAATCCATTGCCGATCTTGTGACCCAGGAAATCAATTTTTGTGAACCCGATTTCTACTTTACTGGGTTTTACTTTCAAGCCGAATTCTCTTAATCTCTTAAATACCTGGGTTAAGGAAGAAATGTGGTCCTGCATATTTGCATTGTGAATACAAATATCGTCCATATATGTGGCAACATTCTTAATGTCCTTAAGTACAATGCGCATCATGCGAACAAATGTTGCAGGAGAATTTTGTAATCCAAAAGGCATTTTGCACCATTCGAACAATCCCATCGGTGTGGTAAATGCAGTAATATGCCTTGATTCTTCGGTAACTGGAATTTGCCAGTAACCCTTAGTGAGGTCTAATTTTGAAAAGAATTGTGATTGGCACATGGTTGCAATAAGTTCATCTGCATTTGGGATTGGTTCAGCATCCAAATGGGTAATGGCGTTTATTTTACGATAATCCACGCAGATTCTGAGTGTACTGTCTTTCTTTTTGACGATAACCAGCGGTGATGAATAGTTGGAAGATGACCTCCTAATAATACCACATTTTTCCAATTCAGATATTTCAGCCTCTACTTGTTTTTGATAGTGCAGCGGAATGGGATATGGTTTTGTCTTAACTGGTATATCTGTTGTGAGTCTTATGTGATGTTTGATTACAGATGTGCTGCCTGGCGTATCTGAAAAGATGTCATGGAACTGTTGAAGGATCTTCATTAGTAGTGCTCTATCCTCATGAGGAATTTCGCTGTTGACTTTAATATCTTTCCACGACGATTCGACTGTTGTTGAAGGTGTAGGAATTTGGTCAGTTATAGTGTCTTCCTGTTGCTCATTGATGGTTAAGGCTAAAGACGCAATATGCTCGTTTATATGCCTGGGGGGTTGTAGCTCATCTCGAATCTTAAATGGCTTTAGCATGTTAATGTGGAAGATTTTTGGCTTGCCTTTCACCAGTATCTCGTAATCCACATCCGAAATTTTTTTGGTTACCTTGTATGGACCTTGCCATGATACTGACAGTTTATCAGATGGAAGTGGTAATAGTAAAAGCACTTCTTCTTCTTCTTTTAAGGCAACTGTCTTAGCATTTCTATTTGCATATTGTCTGTACACAGTACCCGAGGTTTCAAGGGCCTGTTTTGCAGCCATGCAGGACTTTATAATCCTCTCCCGTAAACTGATGACCATATTATAAGCATCTATGGTTGGCTGGTCTTCAACTTTCCCCGTAATTAGTTCTTTATAAATTTGCAATGGTCCACGGGGGTTGGCTCCATAGACCAACTCAAATGGGGAATGTCCTGTACTACTCTGCGGCACCTCTCTATAGGCGAACAGGATGGCTGGTAGAAATATGTCCCAGTCTGCGGGGCGTTCAGCTGAAATTTTTGCCAACATTCGTTTCAATGTACCATTTAAGTTTTCTACAATACCATTTGTCTGTGGGTGGTATGGACTCGCAAATTGCTGTTTAATACCCATCATTTTAGTGACTGCTTGTGTGGCAGCAGAGATAAATTGTGTTCCTCTGTCGGATAGAATTGTTCTAGGGAAGCCGATTCTTGAGAAAATGTGTATGAAGGCTTCTACAATAGCCTCAGCTGTAATATTTCGAAGCGGAATCGCTTCAGGCCATCTGGTACACAGATCTATTACTGTAAGGATATATCTGTTTCCTTTGTTTGAGGTAACATTTAATGGTCCGATTATGTCCACTGCAATTTTTTGAAATGGTCTAGATGCTAAGTCAGTCACCTGGATATGAGCCTTTGGGTTTTTCCCTTTCTGTGACTGTTTTTGACAAATCTCACAGGTAAGAACAAATGTTTTTGTGTCCTTGCTGTACCCTGGCCAGTAGAACTGCCCCAGGATTCTTGATTTTGTTTTAGCCGTTCCCATATGACCAGAAAACGGCGCATCATGTGCCATTTCTAGTACTTTTTTGCGAAACTGTTCCGGCAGCACCGTTTGTGATACTGTCATCGTTCCTTTTTTATACACCCTTGCCAAGATATCCTTTTTCAGTGTAAACCACCATCTACCAGACTTTGAAATTCTAGGCTTTTCATTTACGAGGTTGAAACATTTCTTTAATGTGGGGTCCGTCCTCTGGAGTTCTGAAAATGAGGGTTGACCACCTGCTGGGGTTTCCATGTTAGGGATGCTGATGGATTGAATCAGATCTGTCTGTGCTTTATCTTCTTGTTTTTGCGTTTGCTGTCTTGTGACAGCATTTACGTTAGGAAACTGTTCCTCCCAGTTTTTGATTGCTAACTCATCATCAGTATTTACATTTGGTACATTACCAATGAGTATTCCGGCACATGGCGCGGGCAGTACTGCTGCCTTTGTTATGCCGGTGTAAAAGGGGCAATTTATTTTTACAAGAGCTACCTTATATCTTTCCTTATTACCTCCAAAAGTTCTGCACACAATGTGCTCTCCTGTATAGTCTTTCTCTTGCACTAATGCTCTGTGTACACCAATTAGTGTCGCGCCTGTATCTCGGATTACTGTGCAAGGTATACTGTTAGCGAATCCCCTGAAGTAGCGCAAGGATCCACTGGTCATGTTAGCCGAGTGTGCTTCTTGAATTGGCACACTGTGTCCGCAAGTTAGATTCCCATCTTCATGGAATTCTTTGCATATCTTGCAGTTTTCGATCCCCAGTTCAGCAATCTCTTGGACTGAGTTGGCTATTAAGTCTTCTTCCGATTCACTGCTTGATGAATTCAGGACCATATTAGCCTCTCTTATTATACTTCTTGCATGGCAGTCCCTGCGTATATGGCCAAATGCCCCACATTTAAAGCACTGTAGGTTTGTGGCATACCTTGTTACCTTAGATTGTTGTTTTTTGGACAAAATCTCGTAGATACTTCATGTAATTTGGGTTTTTATCACACATATCTAAGCTACCATGCTTGTGATTGCAGTGTGAAACATGTTATTAGAGTTCCTCGTTTTGCTACTGGGTGTCGTGCTTTTCTCTGATATGTGCTATCGTTTTGATAGCTGTAGGGACTTCTCTCTTGAGAATATGTCGCAGCTGCCCCAAAAGCTAGATCGGGTTGAGAGCAGGTCGCAAAGACCTCCTTATGGGCGTAAAAGAATGCTTCTCCTTTTTTCTCCATGTCACCTACTGATGTGCATCTGTTCTCTTGTAAGAACGTCGACATACTAGCAGGAATTGAGACTAAGAGTTTATCACGCACTAGCAAATCCTTCAATAAGTAGAAAGAGTCTTGGACTTTTGCCGCTTTCAGCCATCTATCTAGAGTACTCTGCACCTCTGCGACATAGTCCACAAACGTCTGGTTGCTTTTTGGTGCCAGAGTTTTGAAAAGTGTTCTGTACCCTTCCTCATCAAGACTAAAATGGGCTAGTACTCGATCTCTCACATACTCGTAGTCCATACGGAGTTCTTCCGGTATCGTTTCCACAATTTTAAGGGGTTCCGATGCTAGATGTCTGTGAAAGATTATGTGCCATTCGTCCTTAGGAACAGAGTAGTGTTTCATCATAATCTCAAAGTTAGAGATCCACGCGGAGACCGAATCACCCTTAGTGAAGTTTTGAACAATGCCCTGATATCGCTTGATCTTGTTTTCAGAAGCCTTTATCTGTGCCTGTCGTAAACTACTTTCCGTCTCCTTTTCTAGGTCCATTTCCTTTACTCTAACCTACATGGCCACTTCTTTTTCTCTTAATGATACTTCAGCCAGTAGTTTTTCCCTTTCAAACGCTATCTGGGCTAATTTTATTTCCTTTTCAGCAGCTAGTTCCACCATTTTTAACTCCTTCTCTGCTTCTCTGGTCTGCAGACGCTCTTCCCTCTGTTCACTCTTCCATTCGCGAAACTGATCCTCTGACCATCTCTGTAGCTCTTTGTCTGCCAATCCCATCTTCTGCCCTAAGGTAATGAATTCTTCTAGTGACGTCATTTCGTGTATTCCTGGGAAATGCGTCGGGTATGCCGGGGTTCAATCGACGAGCACCCAAGTTGTCAGACACCTTTTATAGGTGTGACACAAGTACAATTGTTATTTGTGCCAGGTGTACCCACACTTCCATGAACATGTAAACGCTGATGACCTTGTTCCAGTTCTTAAATAATGTTTATTTAAGAAACTCTTGATAACTGCAAAGTTAGTATGTCTATTTAAGAACTCATGATAATTGCAAAGTTAGTATGGCTTCCGCACAACGTTATCGACTACTGAGTAGCCACATATTTTATTCATATGTTTCATAAGCACACTAATCTCAGGTAGTCACTGGCTAAATACATCAACAGTACGCTGGTATAGCTGATCACAAACTCATCCTCGCAATATGAACAAAGTCATGAGAGGCTAGCTGATGCCTCTATAGCAATAATTCCGTATCCTCCTAACTACTACACTTAACTTTATAATCCGGCTTTATACCACAGAAACACTTATCACCAGTATGAATAACCACTACTGTTCTGTTCACAGTTTTAAATCCAGTCCATTCCAAGCGAAAACAATTTCCACCTTTTAAAAGGGCCCCAAACAAACACATCCGTTCACTGGACTGTCCAACTACTAACTGCCGTGTGTCACTCTACCTGTTTGTCCAGTCCCCGTGTAACCTCCCCACTCAGTTACCTGTTTCGCCGTGCGGGTCTACACACAAGCCGTCTGACCAGTAATTGACCTGTCTGCTGTTATGAGTCAGTCTAGTCGTTGTTTGTCTTTATCTCACAGTGTGTGGTAAAGTTGACTCATGACAACGCCGGTTGCCATCTGCTTGGTCTTCGAATAATATACTTCCCATCAATACAGCTCCGACAATTATATACTTCCCATCAATACAGCTCCGACAATAGTATACTTCCCATCAATACAGCTCCGACAATAGTATACTTCCCATCAATACACCTCCGGCAATAATATACTTCCCATCAATACAGCTCCGACAATAGTATACTTCCCATCAATACAGCTTCTGCAATAGTATACTTCCCACAGAACGTCTCACCTCATCACAGTCTCCCCCCAGCCCCACATTAGGCGCAGGTTACTTGGAAACCATAGGAGGTGAGGTGGTAGAGGGTGGGCTGGGTCGGCTTCAGTAACTGTCTATTAGTGTCATGGGATGAAAAAGATTAGAGTTACGAGATGAAGAGGATAATAGCCAGGAGATAAAGAGGATTAGAGCCATAGAATAAAGAGGATAGAGACATGGAATGAACAGAATTAGAGCCACGAGATAAAGACGATTAGAGCCATGAGATAAAGAGAATTAGAGCCAAGAGATGAAGAGGATTAAAGCCATGGAATAAAGAGCATTAGAGCCATCGGATAAAGAGGATTAAAGCTATGAGATGAAGAGGATTGGAGCAATGAGACAAAGAAGATTAGAGCCATCAGATGAAGAGGATTAGAGCCATGAGAAGAAGAGGTTTAGAGCCATGAGATGAAGAGAATTAGAGTCATGAGATGAAGAGAATTAAAGTCATGAGATGAAGAGGATTAGAGCAATGAGATGAAGAGGATTAGAGCCATGAGATGAAGAGGATTAGAGCTATGAAGCGAATTAGAGTCATGAGATGAAGAGGATTAGAGCCATGAGATGAAGAGGATTGGACCAATGAGACAACGCGAATTAGAGTCATGAGATGAAGAGGATTAGAGCCATGAGATGAAGAGTATTAGTGCCATGAGATGAAGCGAATTAGAGTCATGAGATCAAGAGGGTTAGAGCCATGAGATGTAGCTAATTAGAGTCATGAGATGAAGAGGATTAGAGCCATGAGATGAAGAGGATTAGAGCCATGAGATGAAGAGGATTAGAGCCATGAGATCAAGCGAATTAGAGTCATGAGATCAAGAGGATTAGAGCCATGAGATGAAGCGAATTAGAAACATGAGATCAAGAGGGTTAGAGCCATGAGATGAAGCGAATTATAGTCATGAGATGAAGAGGATTAGAGCCATGAGATGAAGCGAATTAGAGTCATGAGATCAAGAAGATTAGAGCCATGAGATCAAGAGAATTAGAGCCATGAGATGAAGCGAATTAGAGTCATGAGATCAAGAGGGTTATAGCCATGAGATGAAGAGAATTAGAGCCATGAGATCAAGAGAATTAGAGCCATGAGATGAAGCGAATTAGAGTCATGAGATCAAGAGGGTTATAACCATGAGATGAAACGAATTAGAGTCATGAGATCAAGAAGATTAGAGCCATGAGATGAAGAGAATTAGAGTCATGAGATCAAGATTATTAGAGCCATGAGATGAAGCAAATTAGAGTCATGAGATCAAGAGGGTTAGAGTCATGAGATGAAGAGGATTAGAGCCATGAGATGAAGCGAATTAGAGTCATGAGATCAAGAGGGTTATAGCCATGATATGAAGAGAATTAGAGTCATGAGATGAAGAGGATTAGAGCCATGAGTTGAAGCGAATTAGAGTCATGAGATCAAGAGTATTAGAGCCATAAGATGAAGAGAATTAGAGCCATGAGATGAAGAGAATTAGAGTCATGAGATAAAGAGGATTAGAGCCATGAGATGAAGTGAATTAGAGTCATGAGATCAAGAGGGTTAAAGCCATGAGATGAAGAGAATTAGAGCCATGAGATCAAGAGAATTAGAGCCATGAGATGAAGCGAATTAGAGTCATGAGATCAAGAGGGTTATTGCCATGAGATGAAGCGAATTAGAGTCATGAGATCAAGAGGGTTATAGCCATGAGATGAAGAGAATTAGAGTCATGAGATCAAGAGGGTTCGAGTCATGAGATAAAGAGGATTAGAGCCATGAGATGAAGCGAATTAGAGTCATGAGATAAAGAGGATTAGAGCCATGAGATGAAGAGGGTTAGAGCCATGAGATAAAGAGGATTAGAGCCATGAGATGAAGAGGATTAGAGCCATGAGATAAAGAGGATTAGAGCCATGAGATGAAGAGGGTTAGTGCCATGAGATAAAGAGGATTAGAGCCATGACATCAAGAGGATTAGAGTCATGAGATGAAGAGGATTAGAGCCATGAGATGAAGAGGGTTAGTGCCATGAGATGAAGAGGATTAGAGTCATGAGATAAAGAGGATTAGAGCCATGAGATAAAGAGGATTAGAGCCATGAGATGAAGATAATTAGAGCCATGAGATGAAGAGGATTAGAGCCATGAGATGAAGAGGGTTAGAGCCATGAGATGAAGAGGATTAGAGTCATGAGATGAAGAGGGTTAGAGCCATGAGATGAAGAGGATTAGAGCCATGACATCAAGAGGATTAGAGCCATGAGATAAAGAAACAAAATAAAACTCCAGAGAACCCAAGACAGCTATTGATAAAGCCAACACGAATGCATAGATATAAACATATTTATTTGTTGCAAAACTGCCGCGGGTGAAAACATTGATTGCACAAATCATTCAGAAGGAAAACATAGATACAGGGATGCAAGCGGTGAAGGCATGGCTGGCCACGGTCTAGTGGCGTGGCGTGAGATAGATACATTGGATTGTTCCGTATATGTCAAAATCACAGTTTATGATGAAGCCGTGAGTTTGTATTGCTGCAGAGGCGCGTTTGGGTGAGACTATTGCCATAGTGACACGCGCATAAACACACAGAAACATGGATTGGTTTGTTAAATGTATCATTTAAAATCAATGTAGCAGGCGCTAGCTGTCAGTAAACACATGTTCAAGACGTATGTATGTCCTTTCAACTTGAATGTTGAATTAGGATTCGACATCACAGCACTCTAGACACTGCCATAAGTGCTCAGTCCCCATCTTCAGCAGCAAGCGTATGTCCTTGTCATAGGTCAGGTGATGTCAATAATGTTCAGACATATCCCTGTCACAGGTCAAGATGATGTCAGTAATCTTTACAAATGTCCCTGTCAGAGGTCAAGATGATGTCAGTAATGTTTACACATGTCCCTGTCAGAGGTCAAGTTGATGTCAATAATGTTTACAAATGTCCCTGTCAGAGGTCAAGTTGATGTCAGTAATGTTTACAATTGTCCCTGTCAGAGGTCAAGTTGATGTCAGTAATGTTTACACATGTCCCTGTCAGAGGTCAAGTCCCTGTCAGAGGTCAAGTTGATGTCAGTAATGTTTACACATGTCCCTGTCAGAGGTCAAGTTGATGTCAAAAATGTTTACAAATGTCCCTGTCAGAGGTCAAGTTGATGTCAGTAATGTTTACAATTGTCCCTGTCACAGGTCAAGGTGATGTCAATAATGT
>CAJHNH020003402.1:638756-646256 GCA_905116865.2 Candidula unifasciata | reverse complement strand
ACATGTGTGGCAGCACTCTTGGTGACTTCTGGCAGGACCCTTGTGCCAACATGTATGGCAGCATTCTTGGTGACATCTGGCAGGGCCCTTGTGCCAACATGTGTGGCAGCATTCTTGGTGACTTCTGGCAGGACCCTTGTGCCAACATGTGTGGCAGTATTCTTGGTGACTTCTGGCAGGACCCTTGTGCCAACATGTGTGGCGGCATTCTTGGTGACATCTGGCAGGACCCTTGTGCCAACATATGTGGCGGCATTCTTGGTGACATCTGGCAGGGCCATGGCAAACACAACTTTGAAGGGGCAGTCAGTTACGATCGTGGACAGACTTGGCAGTCCTCGGCAGACTTGAGGCAGTCTTGTGGATAGTGGTATCATTTATACGTTTGTTTTATTCAGCCACTGGTTCAGTTGTTGAGCCGTCTGTCCCTCGCTCTGCTGGTCTTGGGTTTGTTTCCTGGAGGGGTCGTTCACTTCATGAGTGGAGTTTTGATGGAGATTCCCATGGGTCGTCGCTACATCTACGAAGTTCGTGCTCTGTGTAACCCTCCCACCGGGTGACTAGTCGTTCTGTGGAGAGAGACTGAGTCACGGGGGATAAAACGTAGTGCAACAAAGCCAGTCCTCTCAACTATGACTTTAAGGTATATATATGTAGCTATAGAAAAAAATAAAATAAAATAAAGAACAATAGTTATCCTTTTTCTCCTTCTTCTGAAGCATTGCTTTTAAAATTGCGTTTTTCGCATTGTGTTGTGGTTTACAGCTTGGCTGCGATATCTGCGAATTCTGAACACACATCTGACTTCAGCAAAACCTTAGATGGTTTTCTTTTACAACATCCATGGGATCTGTTCCCCACCCCCACACCCAGGGACCAAACAGGGACCCACACAGGGACCCAGGGACCCACACAGGGACCCACACAGGGACCAAACAGGGACCCACCCAGGGACCAAACAGGGACCCACACAGGGACCCAGGGACCCACACAGGGACCCACACAGGGACCAAACAGGGACCCACCCAGGGACCAAACAGGGACCCACACAGGGACCCAGGGACCCACACAGGGACCCACCCAGGGACCAAACAGGGACCCACACAGGGACCCACACAGGGACCCAGGGACCCACACAGGGACCCACACAGGGACCAAACAGGGACCCACCCAGGGACCAAACAGGGACCCACACAGGGACCCAGGGACCCACACAGGGACCCACACAGGGACCAAACAGGGACCCACACAGGGACCCAGGGACCCACACAGGGACCCACACAGGGACCCACACAGGGACCCACACAGGGACCCACACAGGGACCCACACAGGGACCCACACAGGGACCCAGGGACCCACACAGGGACCCACACAGGGACCCAGGGACCCACACAGGGACCCACACAGGGACCCAGGGACCCACACAGGGACCCACACAGGGACCCAGGGACCCACACAGGGACCCACACAGGGACCCAGGGACCCACACAGGGACCCAGGGACCCACACAGGGACCCAGGGACCCACACAGGGACCCACACAGGGACCCAGGGACCCACACAGGGACCCAGGGACCCACACAGGGACCCACACAGGGACCCACACAGGGACCCACACAGGGACCCACACAGGGACCCACACAGGGACCCAGGGACCCACACAGGGACCCACACAGGGACCCACACAGGGACCCAGGGACCCACACAGGGACCCACACAGGGACCCAGGGACCCACACAGGGACCCACACAGGGACCCACACAGGGACCCAGGGACCCACACAGGGACCCACACAGGGACCCAGGGACCCACACAGGGACCCACACAGGGACCCAGGGACCCACACAGGGACCCAGGGACCCACACAGGGACCCAGGGACCCACACAGGGAAAACTATCATCATGTATTAGTGATATATGCTGGGCAGTGTCTATGGTCTAGCGACTAGACCTTCACCTGAACATCCGAAGGTTGTGGGTTCAAGTCCTGATAGAGCCAGACTTTTTGCAAAAATGACTTCGGCTCCTCCGTTGACCCAGACTTAGATGGTTACCATGTAGATTTCTGGGAAGTAAAGGCGCCCGGTGTGATGCTGACCTTAGACGGGTACCAGCTATATTTTTGGGAAGTAAAGGCGCCCGGTGTGATGTTGACCTTAGATGGGTACCATGTAGATATCTGGGAAGTAAAGGCGCCAGGTGTGATGCTGACCTTAGACGGGTACCAGGTAGATTTATGGGAAGTAAAGGCGCCCGGTGGGATGCTGACCATGTCATCCAGCGAATGCCAATTGTTCTATACTACAAAGGTCAAGTGTTATAAACCCAATATGCCTAAGGGTGTGGAAAAGGGCCCTTTCCATTGTTTCTAAAAACGTTTCTACTAGCCCCTTTTTTCATCCATTTAAAGTGTTATTACAAGTAAATGTCGTAATGATTTCCCAAATATCAGCCAATCCATGATTTTCAACAACAACAAACAAATGCATTTATCTGTAAAATATCAGCTTTTGAAGAAGTCATCCAGCATTTCTGTAAATCAGCCACCTACAGATGGATGACCTGAGTAGAATGTGAGTTCATCATTTGTTGATCGGCTTTGCTACAGTCCACTCCTAATTTAGGAATCAACGTCAGCTTTTGTGTAAGTCCATCCTGTCGACATGTGTCATCCTGTGGGCACACATCATGTCTACAGAAGTTATAGACACTGTCTCAAGTCTGCAGGTGTTGGTCCCATGACATCTGCCTGTGGATAACAACAGAGATGGTGAGTGTGTGTTGTGTTCGTTGATACCATCATCGCAGTTATTACCCCTGACAGACTACACTAGGTGAACATTGATAGACCTCACTAGGTGAACATTGACAGACCACACTAGGTAAACATTGACAGACTACACTAGGTGATCATTGACAGACTACACTAGGTAAACATTGACAGACTACACTGGGTGAACATTGACAGACTACACTAGGTAAACATTGACAGACTACACTGGGTGAACATTGACAGACTACACTAGGTGAACATTGACAGACTACACTGGGTGACAGACTACACTAGGTGAACATTGACAGACTACACTAGGTAAACATTGACAGACCACACGAGGTGAACATTGACAGACTACACTAGGTAAACATTGACAGACTACACTAGGTGAACATTGACAGACTACACTAGGTGAACATTGACAGACTACACTAGGTGACATTGACAGACTACACTAGGTGAACATTGACAGACTACACTAGGTGAACATTGACAGACTACACTAGGTGAACATTGACAGACTACACTAGGTGAACATTGACAGACTACACTAGGTGAACATTGACAGACTACACTAGGTGAACATTGACAGACTACACTAGGTGAACATTGACAGACTACACTAGGTGAACATTGACAGAGACTAGGTGAACACTACAGTACACTAGAACATTGACAGACTACACTAGGTGAACATTGACAGACTACACTAGGTGAACATTGACACTACACTAGGTAACATTGACAGACTACATTGAACATTGACAGACTACACTAGGTGAACATTGACAGACTACACTAGGTGAACATTGACAGACTACACTAGGTGAACATTGACAGACTACACTAGGTGAACATTGACAGATTACACTAGGTGAACATTGACAGACCACACTAGGTGAACTAGGACTACACTAGGTAAACATTGACAGACTACACTAGGTGAACATTGACAGACTACACTAGGTGAACATTGACAGACTACACTAGGTGAACATTGACAGACTACACTAGGTGAACATTGACAGACTACACTAGGTGAACATTGACAGACTACACTAGGTGAACATTGACAGACTACACTAGGTGAACATTGACAGACTACACTAGGTGAACATTGACAGACTACACTAGGTGAACATTGACAGACTACACTAGGTGAACATTGACAGACTAGTGAACATTGACACTAGGTGAACATTGACAGACTACACTAGGTGAACATTGACAGACTACACTAGGTGACAGACTACATAGGTGACATTGACAGACTAAACTAGGTGAACATTGACAGACTACACTAGGTGAACATTGACAGACTAAACTAGGTGAACATTGACAGACTACACTAGGTGAACATTGACAGACTACACTAGGTGAACATTGACAGACTACACAGACATACACTAGGTGAACATTGACAGACTACACTAGGTGAACATTGACAGACTACACTAGGTGAACATTGACAGGTGAACATTACAGACTACACTAGGTGAACATTGACAGACTACACTAGGTGAACATTGACAGACTACACTAGGTGAACATTGACAGACTACACTAGGTGAACATTGACAGACTACACTAGGTGAACATTGACAGACTACACTAGGTGAACATTGACAGACTACACTAGGTGAACATTGACAGACTACACTAGGTGAACATTGACAGACTACACTAGGTGAACATTGACAGACTACACTAGGTGAACATTGACAGACAGACATACAGACTAGGTGAACATTGACAGACTACACTAGGTGAACATTGACAGACTACACTAGGTGAACATTGACAGACTAAACTAGGTGAACATTGACAGACTACACTAGGTGAACATTGACAGACTACTAGGTGAGGTGAACATTGACAGACTACACTAGGTGAACATTGACAGACTACACTAGGTGAACATTGACAGACTACACTAGGTGGTGAACATTGACAGACTACACTAGGTGAACATTGACAGACTACACACTAGGTGAACATTGACAGACTACACTAGGTGAACTTTGACAGGGACTACACTACTACACTAGGTGAAACATTGACAGACTAAACATACAGACTGAACATTGACATTGACAGACTACACTAGGTGAACATTGACAGACTACACTAGGTGAACATTGACAGACTACACTAGGTGAAACATTGACAGACTACACTAGGTGAAACATTGACAGACTACACTAGGTGAACATTGACAGACTACACTAGGTGAACATTACACAGACTAGGTGAACATTGACAGACTACACTAGGTGAACATTGACAGACTACACTAGGTGAACATTGACAGACTACACTAGGTGAACATTGACAGACTACACTAGGTGAACATTGACAGACTACACAGAACATTGACAGACTACACTAGGTGAACATTGACAGACACTAGGTACATTGACACTAGGTGAACATTGACAGACTACACTAGGTGAACATTGACAGACTACACTAGGTGAACATTGACAGACTACACTAGGTGAACATTGACAGACTACACTAGGTGAACATTGACAGACTACACTAGGTGAACATTGACAGACTACACTAGGTGAACATTGACACAGACTACACTAGGTGAACATTGACAGACATAGGTGACATTGACAGACTACACTAGGTGAACATTGACAGACTACACTAGGTGAACATTGACAGACTACACTAGGTGAACATTGACAGACTACACTAGGTGAACATTGACAGACTACACTAGGTGAACATTGACAGACTACACTAGGTGAACATTGACAGACTACACACATTGAGGTGAACATTGACAGACTACACTAGGTGAACATTGACAGACTACACTTAGGTGAACATTGACAGACTACACTAGGTGAACATTGACAGACTACACTAGGTGAACATTGACAGACTACACTAGGTGAACATTGACAGACTACACTAGGTGAACATTGACAGACTACACTGGTGAACATTGACTACACTACACTAGGTGAACATTGACAGACTACACTAGGTGAACATTGACAGACTACACTAGGTGAACATTGACAGACTACACTAGGTGAACAAACATTGACAGACTACACTAGGTGAACATTGACAGACTACACTAGGTGAACATTGACAGACTACACTAGGTGAACATTGACAGACTACACTAGGTGAACATTGACATTGACAGACTACACTAGGTGAACATTGACAGACTACACTAGGTGAACATTGACAGACTACACTAGGTGAACATTGACAGACTACACTAGGTGACTACATTGACAGACTACACTAGGTGAACATTGACAGACTACACTAGGTGTGAACATTGACAGACTACACTAGGTGAACATTGACTAGACTACACAGAGGTAGGTGAACATTGACAGACTACACGAGGTGAACATTGACAGACTACACTAGGTGAACATTGACAGACTACACTAGGTGAACATTGACAGACTACACTAGGTGAACATTGACAGACTACACTAGGTAAACATTGACAGACTACACTAGGTGAACATTGACAGACTACACTAGGTGAACATTGACAGACTACACTAGGTGAACATTGACAGACTACACTAGGTGAACATTGACAGACTACACTAGGTGAACATTGACAGACTACACTAGGTGAACACATTGACAGACTACACTAGGTGAACATTGACAGACTACACTAGGTGAACATTGACAGACTACACTAGGTGAACATTGACAGACTACACTAGGTGAACAGACTACACTAGGTACACATTGACTACACTAGGTGAACATTGACAGACTACACTAGGTGAACATTGACAGACTACACTAGGTGAACATTGACAGACTACACTAGGTGAACATGACAGACTACAAGGTGAACATTGACAGACTACTAGGTGAACATTGACAGACTACACTAGGTGAACATTGACAGACTACACTAGGTGAACATTGACAGACTACACTAGGTGAACATTGACAGACTACACTAGGTGAACATTGACAGACTACACTAGGTGAACATTGACAGACTACACTAGGTGAACATTGACAGACTACACGAGGTGAACATTGACAGACTACACTAGGTGAACATTGACAGACTACACTAGGTGAACATTGACAGACTAGGTGAACATTGACAGACTACACTAGTGAACATTGACAGACTACACTAGGTGAACATGACAGACTAAACATTGACAGACTACACTAGGTGAACATTGACAGACTACACTAGGTGAACATTGACAGACTACACTAGGTGAACATTGACAGACTACACTAGGTGAACATTGACAGACTACACTAGGTGAACATTGACAGAGACTACACTAGGTGAACATTGACAGACTACACTAGGTGAACATTGACAGACTACACTAGGTGAACATTGACAGACTACACTAGGTGAACATTGACAGACTACACTAGGTGAACATTGACAGACTACACTAGGTGAACATTGACAGACTACACTAGGTGAACATTGACAGACTACACTAGGTGAACATTGACAGACTACACTAGGTGAACATTGACATGACTACACTAGGTGAACATTGACAGACTACACTAGGTGAACATTGACAGACTACACTAGGTGAACATTGACATTGACAGACTACACTAGGTAAACATTGACAGACTACACTAGGTAAACATTGACAGACTACACTAGGTGAACATTGACAGACTACACTAGGTGAACATTGACAGACTACACTAGGTGAACATTGACAGAC
>CAJHNH020003402.1:616256-633756 GCA_905116865.2 Candidula unifasciata | reverse complement strand
GGCTGGAGAAATAGCTAGAGAAATGGCTGGAGAAAGAGAGACTTTCTGGTGTGCTGTGACGAGAGCGACGTTCTGTAAAACAACCGCTAATTGATGATGAGTTATTTTCAAATATTCAGACAGACGGTGAGAACTGACATGTCAGAAATGACAATTTTGGTTGAGATGGAATGTTATTTACGACAGGATCGTGAACTGTCACACCAAGAACTGTCTCAGTACAAATATGATTAATTTGTACTGATGGAAACGCCATCTAACCGATGTTATCACTGACAGTGACAGTGACAGCACGGACAGTCTCAGTACAAATATGATTAATTTGTACTGATGGAAACGCCATCTAACCGATGTTATCACTGACAGTGACAGTGACAGCACGGACAGTCTCAGTACAAATATGATTAATTTGTACCGATGGAAACGCCATCTAACCGATGTTATCACTGACAGTGACAGTGACAGCACGGACGGTCTCAGTACAAATATGATTAATTTGTGCTGATGGAAACGCCATCTAACCGATGTTATCACTGACAGTGACAGTGACAGTGACAGCACGGACGGTCTCAGTACAAATATGATTAATTTGTACCGATGGAAACGCCATCTAACCGATGTTATCACTGACAGTGACAGTGACAGCACGGACGGTCTCAGTACAAATATGATTAATTTGTGCTGATGGAAACGCCATCTAACCGATGTTATCACTGACAGTGACAGTGACAGTGACAGCACGGACAGTCTGAGCACCACTAATCACATTTCAGGACAGATTATTTCGTCTAGTATGGACAGTGTGGTTACCATTACACACGGGTGGCTCATATACATACACATACACACATACACATATGCATACACACGTATACACATACATATATACATATACATACACACATACACTTATTCATACACACATAAACACATACATATATACATATACATACACACAAATACACATACATATATACATATACATACACACATATACACATACATATATACATACACACATATACACATACACATATACATATGCATACACACATATACACATACATATATACATATACATACACACATACATATATACATATACATACACACATACACATATCAAGAATGGCCACTGTTGAGACATCTGCATGTAAGTATGCCGGTCAAGAAACAGCATATTGACAGCAAGCTATTCATAGCTAAACCGGGTTAAACTTCGATATTTTGTGTGAAGTCTTGCTTGTGTAAAATGTAACAGCCGTGAGATGATTAACAGTTCTAGCTTTCCATCCGACGCGGAGTGAGCGATGGTGATATAAGACAGACTGTGTGAATAACACCATGCATCACATTTATCGGGAAACAAAGGAGCGAATGGTTTGGTCATCTGGTTAGAATGCAGATGTAACAACTACCCACTCTAGGCTTCACCAACAAAATACGTCCTGTGAGATCAATAGATAGAATGGGAACTGATGACTTTATCGCCTTGATGATACAAGCGATCATTGTGGCTATGGAGATAATGGTAATAATGGCGATGAAACTTTCGCCCAGCACGTCGTTTAACTGCAAAAAAGAAGTGCGTTGATGATGATGTCGGTGACGATGGTGGCGATGATGATAATAATTATGATGTTGGCGATAGTAAAGGCGATGATAAAGGCGATGACGGTGATTACAGCGATAATGATTATAATTGCTATGATGATGATGATGGTGATGATGATAATAACGATGGCGATGATGATAATAACGATGGCGATGATGATAATACGATGGCGATGATGATGGCGATAATGATAATAACGATGGCGATGATGATAATAATAATGGTAATGCTGATGATGATAGTGACGATGATTATAATGATAGCGATGACAAAAGCGATGACTGTGATAATGGTGATGATGATGGCGATCATGATGATAATGATGATGAGGGCGATGTTAAAGGCGATGTTATTATAGCGATGATGACCATAATGGCGATGATGAGATGATGGCGATGATGATAATAATGGCGAAAATGAAGGCGATTTTTGTCATTACGCGATGGTGATAATAATACAGAAGATGATGATGGCGAAGATAATAATATTAGCGATGATGATGATGGCGATAATTATGATAACAATGATGATTGCGATGATTATAAAAATGGCGATGATAATGATAATGGTGATGATAATTAGGATGATAATTATGATGATTGTGATGATAAAAGCGATCATTGTGAATATGGAGATAATGGTAATAATGGCGATGAAGATGATGGCGATGATGATAATGGCGACGATAAAGTCGATGATTGTGATTATGGCGATGATGATAATTATTAATATGATGATGATGGTGGCAATGATAATGATGATGCTGGCAATGATGATGATGATAATAATGGCGATGATGATGACGATGGCGATGATACGGTTAGTAGAGCTGAGCTTAGTTAGCGACCGACAGACAGGACTCCAGACATTCCAGTGAACCCTCTGTCCCCATCGTCAACAGCTAGCAGAGACTTCCAGTTCTGAAGGTACCACAACAAGCAGTCTGTTGGTATGTCTCGCCTCTCACAACAAGCAGTCTGTTGGTATGTCTCGCCTCTTACAACAAGCAGTCTGTTGATATGTCTCACCTCTTACAACAAGCAGTCTGTTGGTATGTCTCACCTCTTACAACAAGCAGTCTGTTGGTATGTCTCACCTCTTACAACAAGCAGTCTGTTGGTATGTCTCACCTCTTACAACAAGCAGTCTGTTGGTATATCTCACCTCCTACAAGAAGCAGTCTGTTGGTATGTCTCGCCTCTCACAACAAGCAGTCTGTTGGTATGTCTCGCCTCTTACAACAAGCAGTCTGTTGGTATGTCTCACCTCTTACAACAAGCAGTCTGTTGGTATGTCTCACCTCTTACAACAAGCAGTCTGTTAGTATGTCTCGCCTCTCACAACAAGCAGTCTGTTGGTATATCTCACCTCTTACAACAAGCAGTCTGTTGGTATGTCTCACCTCTTACAACAAGCAGTCTGTTGGTATGTCTCACCTCTCACAACAAGCAGTCTGTTGGTATGTCTCACCTGTCACAACAAGCAGTCTGTTGGTATGTCTCACCTCTTACAACAAGCAGTCTGTTGGCATGTCTCGCCTGTCACAACAAGCAGTCTGTTGGTATGTCTCTCCTCTTACAACAAGCAGTCTGTTGGTATGTCTCACCTCTTACAACAAGCAGTCTGTTGGTATGTCTCACCTCTTACAACAAGCAGTCTGTTGGTATGTCTCACCTCTTACAACAAGCAGTCTGTTGGTATGTCTCACCTCTTACAACAAGCAGTCTGTTGGTATATCTCACCTCTTACAACAAGCAGTCTGTTGGTATATCTCACCTCTTACAACAAGCAGTCTGTTGGTATATCTCACCTCTTACAACAAGCAGTCTGTTGGTATGTCTCACCTCTTACAACAAGCAGTCTGTTGGTATATCTCACCTCTTACAACAAGCAGTCTGTTGGTATGTCTCACCTCTTACAACAAGCAGTCTGTTGGTATGTCTCACCTCTTACAACAAGCAGTCTGTTGGTATGTCTCACCTCTTACAACAAGCAGTCTGTTGGTATGTCTCACCTCTTACAACAAGCAGTCTGTTGGTATGTCTCACCTCTTACAACAAGCAGTCTGTTGGTATGTCTCACCTCTTACAACAAGCAGTCTGTTGGTATGTCTCACCTCTTACAACAAGCAGTCTGTTGGTATGTCTCACCTCTTACAACAAGCAGTCTGTTGGTATGTCTCACCTCTTACAACAAGCAGTCTGTTGGTATATCTCACCTCTTACAACAAGCAGTCTGTTGGTATGTCTCACCTCTTACAACAAGCAGTCTGTTGGTATGTCTCACCTCTTACAACAAGCAGTCTGTTGGTATGTCTCACCTCTTACAACAAGCAGTCTGTTGGTATGTCTCACCTGTCACAACAAGCAGTCTGTTGGTATGTCTCACCTCTTACAACAAGCAGTCTGTTGGTATGTCTCACCTCTCCCATGGGTTTACTGGCCAGATTCTCAGGTTACTCGCTGTGGCAGGTCAGGGTGATCTATGTGTACCCTCGCACTGTTGATTCGCTCCCAGAACACTATATCAGTATCCACCTAGTTCTCCATCAATGTATTGTATGTAGGTGTATCAGGCAACTAACGGACTGACAGACTGGCAGTATCTGCCCACCTTAATGATAATGATGATGTGAACCGAGTACGAATGGATGTATTATAGTAGAGAAAAGTCATATATATACAAATTTCCTCAATAAGCGAAAAAAAAAAAAAATAGAAATATTTAAGGATGTTATTTAATTACTGGTTACAAAACCCATGTTACCGAAGAAATTTCATTTATTGACCAGCTTAATACGGACTCGAACCTCGACTGATCATTGCGAAAAGCAACAAGCTAGAGACATTGGAAACCGGCAAACAAAGAGCCTTTATGATCCACCTACAATAAACTACAGGTTAGATTGTAACCGTTTTATAGTGCCCTAACATAACCGTTTTGTGGTACCCTAACATAACCGTTTTGTGGTACCCTAACATAACCGTTTTATAGTGCCCTAACATAACCGTTTTATAGTGCCCTANCATAACCGTTTTATAGTGCCCTAACATAACTGTTTTATTGTGTCCTAACATAACCGTTTTATTGTGTCCTAACATAACTGTTTTATAGTGCCCTAACATAACCGTTTTATTGTGTCCTAACATAACCGTTTTATAGTGTCCTAACATAACTGTTTTATTGTGTCCTAACATAACCGTTTTATTGTGTCCTAACATAACTGTTTTATTGTGTCCTAACATAACCGTTTTATTGTGTCCTAACATAACTGTTTTATTGTGTCCTAACATAACCGTTTTATTGTGTCCTAACATAACTGTTTTATTGTGTCCTAACATAACTGTTTTATTGTGTCCTAACATAACTGTTTTATTGTGTCCTAACATAACTGTTTTATTGTGTCCTAACATAACTGTTTTATTGTGTCCTAACATAACTGTTTTATTGTGTCCTAACATAACTGTTTTATTGTGTCCTAACATAACTGTTTTATTGTGTCCTAACATAACTGTTTTATTGTGTCCTAACATAACTGTTTTATTGTGTCCTAACATAACTGTTTTATTGTGTCCTAACATAACCGTTTTATTGTGTCCTAACATAACTGTTTTATTGTGTCCTAACATAACCGTTTTATTGTGTCCTAACATAACTGTTTTGTGGTACCCTAACATAACCGTTTTGTGGTACCCTAACATAACCGTTTTGTGGTGCCCTAACATAACCGTTTTGTGGTGCCCTAACATAACCGTTTTGTGGTGCCCTAACATAACCGTTTTGTGGTGCCCTAACATAACCGTTTTGTGGTGCCCTAACATAACCGTTTTGTGGTGCCCTAACATAACCGTTTCGTTGTTCTTCCCCCCCCCCCCCCAAACACCCCCCACCCTTTTTTTTAGAGATCCAGAAATCATGAGTTGTTAACCCTTTGGATCGGTACTATGGATATCGCAACCCTTCGGCCTTGATTCGATGATAGGTACCGTAAATCTGGGAGAAATGTGGCTTTTCTGTCTACCCCCGGGAGTGAACCTGGACCACAAGGATTTCGTCACCTGGTCACTGCGGAGTCAGGTTTAACCAACTACGCTAGAGAGCCGGGTTTGTTGGGCCCTAACACAACCGTTTTGTGGTGCCCTAACACAACCATTACTAGAGGACTGGAGGAGTGAAACGACAGAGGGACAGAGAGACAGACAGACAGAGAGACAGACAGACAGACAGACAGACAGACAGACAGACAGACAGACAGACAGACAGACAGACAGACAGACAGACAGACAGACAGACAGACAGACAGACAGACAGACAGACAGACAGACAGACAGACAGACAGACAGACAGACAGACAGACAGACAGACAGACAGACAGACAGAGAGGGGTGAGGAGGAGGGTGTTCTGTTTGTTATTTTTTTAAATAATAATATTAATTCATTGAGAAACGACCACCAATACTCAAAAAGCGGTAAGTGTGAAAGGGGGGGGGGGGGGGGGATCCTGATGGAAAATTTCAGACAATACTTGTCAGAGAAAACCCATGAATGACGACAGGGAATGCCAGCCTCGTTTCTAGTGTCCATTGAACGATTCTGTCAGCTCTTCAGTGTTGGGGAAGTGGAGAAAAATCTCACAGCGATTGGCCAATCAATAACCATTAGCACAACTTCCTACTTCCGGTCGACGCCATGATGGTTGGACGAGACGCGGAGGAAAATGGCGAAACAATAGAAGTTATGAAATAAGACTATCAGAGGAAACTAAACGATATTGTTTTGTGTTGGAAATGTTCAATAGTTGATAGGGTTGCTGGTGGTTACCTCTAAGTGAAAACTTTGGTGAATTAGCAATGTTAGATCAAGTGTAACTAGGTGCAACTGGACACCGGATACAAAGTATTGTCGTCGCAATTATACAAGCTGTAGTGCTGGCAACATTACCAGCAGCAGTAGTTGTAGCTGTAGCAGCAGCAGTAGTTGTAGCTGTAGCAGCAGCAGTAGTTGTAGCAGCAGCAGTAGTTTTAGCTGTAGCAGCAGCAGTAGTTGTAGCAGCAGCAGTAGTTGTAGCAGTAGCAGCAGTAATAGTTGTAGCAGTAGCAGCAGCAGTAGTTGTAGCTGTAGCAGCAGCAGTAGTTGTAGCCGTAGCAGCAGCAGTAGTTGTAGCAGCAGCAGTAGTTGTAGCAGCAGCAGTAGGGGAAGCAGTAGCAGAAGCAATAGTGGTAGTAATGATAGTGGTAGTAGGGATAGTGGTAGTAGGGATAGTGGTAGTAGGGATAGTGGTAGTAGGGATAGTGGTAGTAGGGATAGTGGTAGTAGGGATAGTGGTAGTAGGGATATAGGTAGTAGGGATAGTGGTAGTAATGATAGTGGTAGTAGGGATAGTGGTAGTAGGGATAGTGGTAGTAGGGATAGTGGTAGTAATGATAGTGGTAGTAGGGATAGTGGTAGTAGGGATAGTGGTAGTAGGGATAGTGGTAGTAGGGATAGTGGTAGTAGTGATAGTGGTAGTAGGGATAGTGGTAGTAGGGATAGTGGTAGTAGGGATAGTGGTAGTAATGATAGTGGTAGTAATGATAGTGGTAGTAGGGATAGTGGTAGTAGGGATAGTGGTAGTAGGGATAGTGGTAGTAGTGATAGTGGTAGTAGGGATAGTGGTAGTAGGGATAGTGGTAGTAAGGACAGTGCTAGTAGGGATAGTGGTAGTAATGATAGTGGTAGTAGGGATAGGGGTAGTAGGGATAGTGGTAGTAGGGATAGTGGTAGTAGGGATAGTGGTAGTAGGGATAGTGGTAGTATGGATAGTGGTAGTAATGATAGTGGTAGTAGGGATAGTGGTAGTAGGGATAGTGGTAGTAATGATAGTGGTAGTAGGGATAGTGGTAGTAGGGATAGTGGTAGTAATGATAGTGGTAGTAGGGATAGTGGTAGTAATGATAGTGGTAGTAGGGATAGTGGTAGTAGGGATAGTGGTAGTAAGGACAGTGCTAGTAGGGATAGTGGTAGTAATGATAGTGGTAGTAGGGATAGTGGTAGTAGGGATAGTTGTAGTAGGGATAGTGGTAGTAGGGATATAGGTAGTAGGGATAGTGGTAGTAGGGATAGTGGTAGTAGGGATAGTGGTAGTAGGGATAGTGGTAGTAGGGATATAGGTAGTAGGGATATAGGTAGTAGGGATAGTGCTAGTAGGGATAGTGGTAGTAGGGATAGTAGTAGTAAGGATAGTGCTAGTAGAGATAGTGGTAGTAGCGATAGTGGTAGTAAGAAAAGTGGTAGTAATGATAGTGGTAGTAGGGATAGTGGTAGTAGGGATAGTAGTAGTAGGGATAGTGGTAGTATGGATAGTGGTAGTAGGGATAGTAGTAGTAAGGACAGTGCTAGTAGGGATAGTGGTAGTAGGGATAGTAGTAGTAAGGATAGTGATAGTAGGGATAGTGGTAGTAGGGATAGTGGTAGTAGGGATAGTGGTAGTAGGGATAGTAGTAGTAGGGATAGTGGTAGTAGGGATAGTGGTAGTAAGGATAGTGGTAGTAGGGATAGTGGTAGTAGTGATAGTAGCAGTAGGGATAGTGGTAGTATGGATAGTGGTAGTAGGGATAGTAGTAGTAAGGATAGTGCTAGTAGGGATAGTGGTAGTAGGGATAGTGGTAGTAGGGATAGTAGTAGTAGGGATAGTAGTATGGATAGTGCTAGTAGGCATAGCTGTAGTAGGGATAGTGGTAGTATGGATGGTGGTAGTAGGGATAGTGGTAGTAGTGATAGTGGTAGTAGGGATAGTAGTAGTAGGGATAGTAGCAGTAGGGATAGTGGTAGTATGGATAGTGGTAGTAGGGATAGTAGTAGTAAGGATAGTGCTAGTAGGGATAGTGGTAGTAGGGATAGTGGTAGTAGGGATAGTAGTAGTAGGGATAGTAGTATGGATAGTGCTAGTAGGCATAGCTGTAGTAGGGATAGTGGTAGTATGGATGGTGGTAGTAGGGATAGTGGTAGTAGTGATAGTGGTAGTAGTGATAGTAGTAGTAAGGATAGTAGCAGTGGGGATAGATGTAGTAAGCATAGTGGTAATAAAGATACATGTAGTAAGGATAGTGGTAGTAGGGATAGTGGTAGTAGGGATAGTGGTAGTAGTGATAGTGGTAGTGAGGATAGTGCTAGTATGGATAGTGCTAGTAGGGATAGTGATAGCTGGGATAGTGGTAGTAGGGATAGTAGTAGTATAGATAGTTGTAGTAGGGATAGTGGTAGTAGGGATAGTGGTAATAGGGATAGTGGTAGTAGGAATAGTGGTAGTAGGGATAGTGGTATTAGGGATAGTGGTAGTAGGGATAGTGGTAGTAGGGATAGTGGTAGTAGCGATAGTGGTAGTAGCGATAGTAGTAGTAAAGATTGCGGTAGTAAGGATAGTAGTAGTAGTGATATTGGTAGTAAAGATAGTAGTAGTAAGGATAGTGGTAGTAGGGATAGATTTAGTGAGCATAGTGGTAATAAGGATACATGTAGTAAGAATAGTGGTCGTAGGGAAAGTAGTAGTAATGTTAGATGTAGTAAGGATAGTGAAAGTAAGGAGAGTGGTAGTAGGGACAGATGAAGTAATGAGAGTGGTAGTAGTTATAGTGGTAGTAGGGATAATGGTAGTAGGGATAGTGTTAGTAAGGATACTAGTAGTAAGGATAGCGGTAGTAGAGACAGATATATTAAGTATAGTGGTAGTAAGGATAGATGTAGTAAGGATAGTGGTAGTAGGGATAGTGGAAGTAAGAATAGTGGTAGTAGGGATAGATGTAGTAAGGATAGTTGTAGTATGGATAGTGGTAGTAGGGATAGTGGAAGTAAGGATACTGGTAGTAGGGATAGATGTAATTATGATAGTGGTAGTAGGGATAGATGTAATTATGATAATAGTAGTAGGGATAGATGTAATAATGATAATGGTGGGAGGGACAGATGTTATAATGATAGTGGTAGTAACAGTGGTGTAGCGGTGCCACGCTCGCCCGCTAATGCGAAGGTGTTGGGTGACAGGTTGCAGCACCATCTAGAAGAGTTGTGTTAGGGTCAGTTTTCCATTTTTTTTTGGGGGGGGGGGGGGGGGGGGGGGTGGGTGGGGGGAGCGGTTAAAGAGCTAGCTCGCTGAAATGTACATCACACAATATCAACAGCATCGCGAAATACCCCTTTGACCTTGTGCAAATATTACGAGGCTCTGGAACTACCAATCAGAAGTGAGCTAGTATGTATATGGGCGGGACCTGGTGAGACTAGCGTTACGTATTTTAAAAAAAATGTAGGGGCAAACAGTAATTGGAGACTGTGGGAGAAAGGGGGGGGGGGGGGGGGCTTGAACAGAAAATTACAAAAATACTTGTCAGAGAAAGTTTATGACAGTAAATGAAGAAAGTTTATAACAGTAAATGAGTCAGTCTGGCTGACAAAGTCAGTTAAACGATTCTAACAGCTCTTCCAACTGTCATCCACACACACAACTATAACCCACAGAAACACTCCCATTACATGCTAGTTAATCGCACAAGCTCTAACACTACTAACACACGTCAGACAGCCTCAGTCTTCCAACTCCCATTACATCATAATCAATCACTCGAGAAAAAGATGACCTCATTTTCTTCACCGTTAAACCCCGAACCATTTCGGTTACTTCCGCTAGTATCGACTACCGCCTTGCACGGCGATTCATGTGTGTATTTGGTATCCAGATTTCTCGGTTTGAGATGGGTCGATACGAGTCGTGATCCTCTCGCGCGCCGTGACTTCCGGTGTCGAGATAAATCAAGTCCCTGTTTTTATTTATCGCTGGCTGAAGACACTGAGACACGGATGGGAGTCTGTGCAGAAATAAGACTCCAGATAAGACAAGACAGGACAGGACAAATTAGATATGTGTTAGTTTACTCTGCCCTCCTGTTTTTCTCTCGCTCTCTTTGTATCTCTTAGTCTCTGTCTGTCTGTCTGTCTGTCTGTCTGTCTGTCTGTCTGTCTGTCTGTCTGTCTGTCTGTCTGTCTGTCTGTCTGTCTGTCTGTCTGTCTGTCTGTCTGTCTGTCTGTCTGTCTGTCTGTCTGTCTGTCTGTCTGTCTGTTTGTCTCTTTCCTTCTCCATCTCTGCCACACTCACACACAATATTTACAAACACAGACAACAGATCTTCTAATAATGAAGTGGTTGACCTAAGCATGATATTATCATGCAGCTCGTGTCTATTTAACTCCTGCCTGTCCATCCATCCATCGACCCAGTCATTCATCTACTCAACAGCTTATCCATTCATTCACCCAATTATTTATCCATTTATTTCCTAATTCTTCATCCAATCATTCACTCAATTGCTCACTCATTCGCCCTCCTATTCAGAAATTGTTTCCCCAATGTTTTATCCATTCATTTACTCAATTGTTCACTCATTCAACCTACTATTGATTCATTCGTTCCCCCATTTTCATCCATTCATGCACTCAGTTGTTCACTCATTCAACCTACTATTGATTCATTCGTTACCCATTTTCATCCATTCATTCACTCAATCGTTCACTCATTCAACCTACTATTGATTCATTCGTTCCCCCATTTTCATCCATTCATTCACTCAATTGTTCACTCATTCAACCAACTATATTCCTTCGTTCCGACATTTTCATCCATTTATTCACTCAATTGTTCACTTATTCACCCTACTATTGATTCCTTCGTTCCCCCATTTTCATCCATTTATTCACTCAATTGTTCACTAATTCACCCTACTATTGATTCCTTCGTTCCCCCATTTTCATCCATTTATATACTCAATTGTTCACTCATTCACCCTACTATTGATTCCTTCGTTTCCCTATTTTTATCCATTTATTCACTCAATTGTTCACTCATTCACCCTACTATTGATTCCTTCGTTCTCCCCATTTTCATTCATTTATTCACTCAATTGTTCACTCATTCACCCTACTATTTAGCCATTTGTTCCCCAGTTTTGCATCTATTTTTTCACCCAATTGCTCACTCATTCATTACCTTTACCCATCGACCCAATCACACATGCACAACCAAGCTGGCGAGCCATCCACACACCAATTTGTCGACACACCCACACATCCTAAACCCATCCATCAAGCCACGCACACGCCTACAACCACCTGTCGACCAACTTTAACATTCATAATCCAGCTGTCGAGCCGCCCACTTGTGCACAACCCACCAATAGACCCAACCATACACCCACATACTCAACTCCTCATGTACTCATATACCCACACACCCTGGCTTCTGTCTCAACGAATGCAATACCCACGTGGTGGCGGCAGCCATGACAGACGGCTGGCCAATGGTCGCCTACAACGATATGTTGTCTAAATCCTCGTTGGCCATGTCGAAATGTGGCGCCAGGTGCGGCACATCAAACTGTTTGTCTTTAGTCTGTGGATTGGGACTTCTCTGTTTGCTGCTTTCTTCACAGTCGATCTTTCTCTGGATGTTCTTGAGGATCAGTGTGTCCCTCATCTTGAAGGCATGGACGCGCTCGATCAGCAGCCATTGCTTGAGGACATTGATGAACTGCACGTACATGAGGCCGTAGAGGAATGGATTGATGGCGTGGTCTAAGTGAAAGAACCAGGAAGTGATGGTGATGGTTGTCCCGAAGAGGCACCAGCAGCGAGAGTTGATGATGCTGACGACAGCATGAGGCAGCCAGCAGATGAGCAGTGCTGCCAGCATTAGACATAGACAGTTGACAGTTGTCCTGTCCTGCTTCACCAGAAGGTCGTGAACCATGTCCTCATTGTGCAGACGTGGCGCCAAGTTAGCCATTGGGTTTGGTGGCTGGTTCTGGTTAGGTCCCAATGCTGAAGTGCATCCGGACCATTTGCGACCAACGTAACGACATCCTCCTCCGCTGTTGCTCTCAGGCATCGACACTCGTCGCCCGCTCGATGTTCTGCCTTTGAGAATTGGCGAGATGCTGGGTAGAGAACTGTGACGCCTTTCGCCACGGCTGCCGATTGCTAAGTGTTTGTTGATCAGTTTGGGTTCGGAGTTTTTCAGCAAAGACTCCTTCGTTGAATCGTCGTCTCCAGTCGCTGTTATACAGCTCTCCGGGATGTCAGAGGCGGGCTTCTTCAAGGTCATGAAATAAGTGTCCGTGACACTGGTTGACCTTTGAACTTCTACACTCTTTCTCCATTTTAATTTTAGGTACAAAGTTACAACGAAGACAAGCATGGCCAATAGAGGACAAACATAAAACAAAGTCGTGGAGAATATAGACAGCTTGACGTTCAGATTGTATCCTTCCGGACACACTGCTAAAGTTCTCTGATGATTTCCTGCCTGTATATGATATATATTGTTTATCGAAGAATTTTGGTCAGCAATGACGCTGCTGTGCACCATACTGCTTTCATGCGGTTTCAGATTAGTTCCAAAACCGGCTGATTTCAACCAGGGACTAATATCATGAGCTGTGATCTGAATGAAATTGTCCCACCATATTTGTGGCAATGTGAAAATGCAGAAACTTATCAACCACACAAATATAACTGCTGCAATATTTATATATTTCGTTGATCTTTTTCTGTAAGACACCGGGTAATGTATGGCACGCCATTTGTCCACTGTGATGAGAAAGATACTGAGAAACGAAGCGTAAACTAGGGATTGTTTCACGGTCTGGTAAACCTTACAGCTCCAGCCGGTGTCCCAGGTATGGTAGAGATCCTTGGTAAGTTTGTAGATCATCGAGAGACCCACCAGGAAATCAGCCAGGGCCAGGCTGAAGAAGTACAAGTTCTTACACCTCCTCAAACCTTGTCTGCAGACGAACATGCTCAAAATGGCGCCATTGGAGGAGATTGTGATGACACTGATGGTTACCATGGGAACAGCTGCCGCCCAGATGCTGAAGTAGCCTCTGCTGCTTTTGCTGGAATTGATGTCTGTGACGTAGGACTCAGCCATTGGGGTCTATCCACACGTCATCTTGGATCTGCTGACACGTTACATGCGATATGGTTACATGTCATCTGGAATGTACTCACGTGTCAGCTGCAATCATTACTGACATCACATGGCATGTACCATCCAAGACATCCTCTGTTGTACTGTGTGGTGAACCAATACTCATAGCTTCTTATGTTGGTTTTTTCTCAAAGTAAGTTAAGTTTGCATCTACTTTGTGACTTCGTGTCTGATCTGTAATGAGGAAAAGTGTATAGTTATTTTTTTCTTCTTTTATGTCATCTCATCTTAGATTCATTTAAAACATTTTGACATTTCATTTAACATTGTACTTATTAATTAACTATTCACGTGCCATTGAACAATGTATTTATTTCTTGGCCCAGCCTTAAATGAGTACCAGATAAAGTCCTGGGAAGTAAAGGCGGCCGGCGGGATGTTGACCTCATCACCCCCCAAGTGCTGATTGGTCGATACAACATAGGTCCAGCCCGATATGCCCAACATGTCTAAAGATGTGGAAAGGGTCCTCATTCCGGAGATATCCAGACGTCATCCAACATTATCCTCATTCCAGAGATATCCACACGTCATCCAACACTATCCTCATTCCAGAGATATCCAGACGTCATCCAACATTATCCTCATTCCGGAGATATCCAGACGTCATCCAACATTATCCTCATTCCGGAGATATCCAGACGTCATCCAACATTATCCTTATTCCGGAGATATCTAGACGTCATCCAACATTATCCTCATTTCGGAGATATCCACACGTCATCCAACATTATGCTCATTCCAGAGATATCCAGACGTTATCCAACATTATGCTCATTCCAGAGATATCCAGACGTCATACAACATTATACTCATTCTAAAAATATCCAAACGTCATCCAACATTATGCTCATTCTAAAGATATCCACACGTCATCCAACATTATGCCCATTCTAAAGATATCCTGACGTCATCCAACATTGTGCTCATTCTAAAGATATCCACACGCCATCCAACATTATGCTCATTCTAAAGATATCCACACGTCATCCAACAGTATGCTCATTCTAAAGATATCCAGACGTCATCCAACATTATGCTCATTCTAAAGATGTCCAGACGTCATCCAACATTATGCTCATTCTAAAGATATCCAGATGTCGTCAACAAGTTATTTACTTGAGATCTATAATATCTACATGATATTAAATTATTTACTTGGAAGCTATAATATCAACATGACATCAACAAGTTATTTACTCGGGATCTATAGCATTGACATATAGGTACTCTAGTCAGATATAACTGCATGTGAAACACGTTCACCCTACAATTACTACATAAATAATGGTTATACACAAACAATCAGATTATATCAACGGGCGACTCTAGTGATTGAATCACATGACACCAGCCAGTGTAATCCAAGCAGCAGGTGAAAGCAACATTAAATGGCTCCATAGAATATTCAATGCGGCAGGGGTACCACAAACTGCTCCCATTGGCTGGCAACATGCAATAGTTGTACCATTGTGGAAGAACAAGGGAAGCAAGCGAGAATGCTATCAATATCGAGGCATCTCTCTTCTAAGTCATGTTGGAAAAATGGATGCTAAGATAATAAAAACTATGCTGCGACCAGTGATAGAACCACAAGTGACAGAATAACAGATGGGTTTCAGAATTTAATAAAGCAGAATTTAAATATAGTATTAGAGTATACATATATTAAACAGGCATCAGAGTTTAAATATCTTGGAACAACAGTCACTGAAGATGGTAAATTGGACAAAGAAATTAACATCCGATGTAGTAAAGCAGGCCAAGTATTGGGATAGCTAGCGCCCCTCTTACAGCATAAGGCAATCCCAATCAGCACAAAGAAACATCTCATACAAAGTATATTCATTCCCATCCTATGCTACCAGTGCCAGACATGGTCACTTACAACAAAACATTAAAGGAAATTAGTAACCATGGAAATGAGGTGTTTGAGAAAGACTGTAGGAGTGACCATAAGAGATAAGATCAGGAATGAGGTCATCTGAGATAAAGTCGGCACAGAATCAATTCTAAATTACATACAAAGAAAGCAAATCAAATGGTTTGCCCACTTAGAGAGAATGCCTCCTGATGATATAACCATGCAAGGCATATACCCAAAAAGCAGAGGGACCTAGAGCAAGAGGTAGACAAACGCACGAGATGGGAAGATAACCTCAGAGAAACTCTACAGCACCACGATGTGTCTATGGTTGAAGCAGCCAGAAGAGCACCAAGCAGGACCTGATATCTTCCTGAACACCCGAAGCGGTAAAAGAGGACGTCCAGAAGAAAAAACCAACGAGGACATTATCAGTTAATCTGTTTTCAAATGGAGAAATTTATTAATTAATTGTTATTTTTATCCTCCTTCTCCTCCACTATTCACCCAAGCAAAGTGTTGGGGGGATGTAAGGCTCATTTGTGCGTTGACTATTACTTTCATCAATCAGGGAACTAGTTAAGTTCTTATTTCAGTTTACTTTCAATTCTTATTTGAGTTGTTTTTATAACTTCATTGATTTCACGAAGCATTTGATTGTGTGTGGCATTCTGGGCTCTGGCAAATAATGAGACATTTCAACTTCAGAACTTTATAGACACCATTGAAGCACTCTATAAAGATGCAAACAGTGCAGTAATCATTGAAAATGAAATAGGCACATTTTTCTAGACCCGTGTGGGAGTGAGGCAGGGTTGCATACTAGCCGCTGTCCTTGTCAGTTTGTATCTGGAACACGCAATGAGAGAAACAGTGGAAAATCATGAAACGTCTCTAACCATTGGCGGAAGACAACTGTGTGATTTACATTTTGCAGACGACATAGATCTGAAAGCTGGTTCCAAAGCAGAACTCCCAAGAACTTTCTACAAAATGAGAGACAGTCTGTAGCATATATGGCGTGGAAATTAATGCCGAGAAAATTAAGATACTGGTAATTAGTCACAATAATCAAGTACCTAACAACATTCAGATAAAAGTAAAATATCTAGAAGAATTTGAAACCTTTAAATATCTAGGCTCCCACATATGCAACGATGAAAGATGTACCAAAAAGAACAAGACAAGATATGGCAATAGCCGCGATGTCGCAGCTGGATACGATGTGGAGGAACCAAATCAGCATCGCTGTCAAGGTCAATATTTACACATCTCTGATGTTGTCTATTTCCTTGTAAAGATGTGAGAGTTAAACTCGTCCTGTGGAAGTCGAAAGGAGGATTGAGGCTTTTGAATGTAAATGCTACAGACGCATTTTGCGAATTAGTTATTTGGGACACAAAACTAATAATTGTGTCAGAGACAAAATATACAGATTTGCGGGACATCAGGAATGTCTCTTTGCAATGGTGAAACGTCGCAAGCTAGCTTGGTTTGGGCACATGGTGAGACATGATTCTATTGCAAAGAATGAACTTCAAGGAACATAGGGGGATAGTTAATTAAGAGGAGGAAATAGAAGAAACTGGAATGACAACATCAAGAAATGAACAGGACTAAGTTATCATACACTTTTTCATCAAGCAGAAGACAGAGAAAGATGGTGGGTTTTCTGTGCTAGTGCTCCCATCAATACGACCCTAACTGATCAAGCGTTATGTTATGTTATAATTGTTTCAATGGAGTAATTTGATAATTAAATCTGACATCAGTTGTGAATTATTTAGTTAACCATTACATCGATGTGGTAATTAGTTGATGAATCATTAGATCAAGAAGTATTGAGTTAATCACATCACATTAATGAGGGGATCAGTTAGTTAGATCGAAAAACTAGTTGCGTAAGCAAACCTTAGACGCTGATCAAATCTTCACACATTCGCTGCAGCACACATACACGTTTAGTTCAAGACTAATACACTAGGTGCGTTGAGATGTTGAGACA
>CAJHNH020003402.1:553756-613756 GCA_905116865.2 Candidula unifasciata | reverse complement strand
ATCCTGGCTAGAGTCGTGAGATTCGATGTGGAAGTGACAAACCTGGACAACCCTGGCAGACGACAAGGCCTGGACAACCCTGGCAGACGACAATACATGGACAACCCTGGCAGACGACAAGGCCTGGACAACCCTGGCAGACGACAATACATGGACAACCCTGGCAGACGACAATACATGGACAACCCTGGCAGACGACAATACATGGACAACCCTGGCAGACGACAATACATGGACAACCCTGGCAGACGACAATACATGGACAACCCTGGCAGACGACAAGGCCTGGACAACCCTGGCAGACGACAATGCCTGGACAACCCTGGCAGACGACAAGGCCTGGACAACCCTGGCAGACGACAATACATGGACAGCCCTGGCAGACGACAATACATGGACAACCTTAGCAGATGACAATACATGGACAACCCTGGCAGACGACAATACATGGACAACCTTGGCAGACGACAATACATAGACAACCCTGGCAAACGACAATACATGGACAACCTTGGCAGACGATAATACATTGACAACCTTGGCAGACGACAATACATGGACAACCCTGGCAGACGACAATACATGGACAACCTTGGCAGACGACAATACATAGACAACCCTGGCAAACGACAATACATGGACAACCCAAGTAGATGACAATACATGGACAACCCTGGCAGACGACAATACATGGACAACCCTGGCAGACGACAATGCCTGGACAACCCTGGCAGACGACAATGCCTGGACAACCCTGGCAGACGACAATGCATGGACAACCCTGGCAGACGACAATACATGGACAACCCTGGCAGACGACAATACATGGACAACCCTGGCAGACGACAATACATGGACAACCCTGGCAGACGACAATACATAGACAACCCTGGCAAACGACAATACATGGACAACCCAAGTAGATGACAATACATGGACAACCCTGGCAGACGACAATACATGGACAACCCTGGCAGACGACAATGCCTGGACAACCCTGGCAGACGACAATGCCTGGACAACCCTGGCAGACGACAATGCATGGACAACCCTGGCAGAAGACAATACATGGACAACCCTGGCAGACGACAATACATGGACAACCCTGGCAGACGACAATACATGGACAACCCTGGCAGACGACAATACATGGACAACCCTGGCAGACGACAATACATGGACAACCCTAGCAGACGACAATACATGGACAACCCTGGTAGACGACAATGCTTGGACAACCCTGGCAGACGACAATGCCTGGACAACCCTGGCAGACGACAATGCCTGGACAACCCTGGCAGAAGACAATGCCTGGACAACCCTGGCAGACGACAATGCCTGGACAACCCTGGCAGACGACAATGCCTGGACAACCCTGGCAGACGACAATGCCTGGACAACCCTAGCAGACGACAAGCCACTTCAGGAAGCAGAAATACCATGCCCACAGCAAAAATCGGATCATTCATTAATTGTTTTCTCCCAAACTCGAGATTTGTTTTGGATAATAATTAGTTGTGTCATTTCCTCAAATTCTCATCGTTTGTGTTGCTCTCATTGTTAGTGTAGTCGTTATCTGATCACATTCTTGTCGTTCGTGTTGCTCTCATTGTTAGTGTAGTCGTTACTTGATCACATTCTTGTCGTTATGGTTGCTCTAATTGTAAGTGTAGTTGTTATTTGATCACATTCTTGTCGTTCGTGTTGCTCTCATTGTTAGTGTAGTCGTTATCTGATCACATTCTTGTCGTTCGTGTTGCTCTCATTGTTAGTGTAGTCGTTATTTGATCACATTCTTGTCGTTTGTGTTGCTCTCATTGTTAGTGTAGTCGTTATTTGATCACATTATTGTCGTTCGTGTTGCTCTCATTGTTAGTGTAGTCGTTATCTGATCACATTCTTGTCGTTCGTGTTGCTCTCATTGTTAGTGTAGTCGTTATTTGATCACATTCTAGGCGTTCGTGTTGCTCTCATTTTTAGTGTAGTCGTTATTTGATCACATTCTTGTCGTTCGTGTTGCTCTCATTGTTAGTGTAGTTGTTATTTGATCACATTCTTGTCGTTTGTGTTGCTCTCATTGTTAGTGTAGTTGTTATTTGATCACATTCTTGTCGTTCGTGTTGCTCTCATTGTTAGTGTAGTCGTTTTTTTGATCACATTCTTGTCGTTCGTGTTGCTCTCATTGTTAGTGTAGTTGTTATTTGATCACATTCTTGTCGTTCGTGTTGCTCTCATTGTTAGTGTAGTCGTTTTTTGATCACATTCTTGTCGTTCGTGTTGCTCTCATTGTTAGTGTAGTTGTTATTTGATCAGATTCTTGTCGTTCGTGTTGCTCTCATTGTTAGTGTAGTTGTTATTTGATCACATTCTTGTCGTTCATGTTGCTCTCATTGTTAGTGTAGTTGTTATTTGATCACATTCTTGTCGTTCGTTGTTGCTCTCATTGTTGTGTTGTATTGTTAGTGTAGTTGTTATTTGATCACATTCTTGTCGTTTGTGTTGCTCTCATTGTTAGTGTAGTCGTTATTTGATCACATTATTGTCGTTCGTGTTGCTCTCATTGTTAGTGTAGTCGTTATTTGATCACATTCTTGTCGTTCGTGTTGCTCTCATTGTTAGTGTAGTCGTTATTTGATCACATTCTAGTCGTTCGTGTTGCTCTCATTTTTAGTGTAGTCGTTATTTTGATCACATTCTTGTCGTTCGTGTTGCTCTCATTGTTAGTGTAGTTGTTATTTGATCACATTCTTGTCGTTTGTGTTGCTCTCATTGTTAGTGTAGTTGTTATTTGATCATTCATTCTTGTCGTTCGTGTTGCTCTCATTGTTAGTGTAGTCGTTTTTTGATCACATTCTTGTCGTTCGTGTTGCTCTCATTGTTAGTGTAGTTGTTATTTGATCACATTCTTGTCGTTCGTGTTGCTCTCATTGTTAGTGTAGTTCGTTTTTTGATCACATTCTTGTCGTTCGTGTTGCTCTCATTGTTAGTGTAGTTGTTATTTGATCAGATTCTTGTCGTTCGTGTTGCTCTCATTGTTAGTGTAGTTGTTATTTGATCACATTCTTGTCGTTCGTGTTGCTCTCATTGTTAGTGTAGTTGTTATTTGATCACATTCTTGTCGTTCGTGTTGCTCTCATTGTTAGTGTAGTTGTTATTTGATCACATTCTTGTCGTTCGTGTTGCTCTCATTGTTAGTGTAGTTGTTATTTGATCACATTCTTGTCGTTCGTGTTGCTCTCATTGTTAGTGTAGTTGTTATTTGATCACATTCTTGTCGTTCGTGTTGCTCTGATTTTAGTGTCGTCGTTTATTTGATCACATTCTTGTCGTTCGTGTTGCTCTCATTGTTAGTGTAGTTGTTATTTGATCACATTCTTGTCGTTCGTGTTGCTCTCATTGTTAGTGTAGTCGTTATTTGATCATTCATTCTTGTCGTTAGTGTGTTGCTCTCATTGTTAGTGTAGTCGTTGTTTGATCACATTCTTGTCGTTCATGTTGCTCTCATTGTTAGTGTAGTCGTTATTTTTGATCTTGTCGTTCATGTTGCTCTCATTGTTAGTGTAGTTGTTGTTTGATCACATTCTTGTCGTTTGTGTTGCTCTCATTGTTAGTGTAGTCGTTATTTGATCAGATTCTTGTCGTTCATGTTGCTCTCATTGTTAGTGTAGTCGTTATTTGATCACATTCTTGTCGTTCGTGTTGCTCTCATTGTTAGTGTAGTCGTTATTTGATCAGATTCTTGTCGTTCGTGTTGCTCTCATTGTTAGTGTAGTCGTTATTTGATCACATTCTTGTCGTTCGTGTTGCTCTCATTGTTAGTGTAGTCGTTATTTGATCACATTCTTGTGTTTCGTGTTGCTCTCATTGTTAGTGTAGTCGTTATTTGATCACATTCTTGTCGTTCGTGTTGCTCTCATTGTTAGTGTAGTTGTTATTTGATCACATTCTTGTCGTTCGTGTTGCTCTCATTGTTAGTGTAGTCGTTATTTGATCACATTCTTGTCGTTCGTGTTGCTCTCATTGTTAGTGTAGTTGTTATTTGATCACATTCTTGTCGTTCGTGTTGCTCTCATTGTTAGTGTAGTTGTTATTTGATCACATTCTTGTCGTTCGTGTTGCTCTCATTGTTAGTGTAGTTGTTATTTGATCACATTCTTGTCGTTCGTGTTGCTCTCATTGTTAGTGTAGTCGTTATTTGATCACATTCTTGTCGTTCGTGTTTGATCACATTCTCTCATTGCTTAGTGTAGTGTGTTATTTGATCACATTCTTGTCGTTCGTGTTGCTCTCATTGTTAGTGTAGTCGTTATTTGATCACATTCTTGTCGTTCGTGTTGCTCTCATTGTTAGTGTAGTCGTTATTTGATCACATTCTTGTCGTTCGTGTTGCTCTCATTGTTAGTGTAGTTGTTATTTGATCACATTCTTGTCGTTCGTGTTGCTCTCATTGTTAGTGTAGTCGTTATTTGATCACATTCTTGTCGTTCGTGTTGCTCTCATTGTTAGTGTAGTTGTTATTTGATCACATTCTTGTCGCTTCGTTAGTGTTGCTCTCATTGTCGTTCGTTGTGTTGTGTAGTTGTTATTTGATCACATTCTTGTCGTTCGTGTTGCTCTCATTGTTAGTGTAGTTGTTATTTGATCCCATTCTTGTCGTTCGTGTTGCTCTCATTGTTAGTGTAGTTTTAATTTGATCCCATTCTTGTCGTTCGTGTTGCTCTCATTGTTAGTGTAGTTGTTATTTGATCACATTCTTGTCGTTCGTGTTGCTCTCATTGTTAGTGTAGTTGTTATTTGATCACATTCTTGTCGTTCGTGTTGCTCTCATTGTTAGTGTAGTCGTTATTTGATCACATTCTTGTCGTTCGTGTTGCTCTGATTTTTAGTGTAGTTGTTATTTGATCACATTCTGTCTGATGTTTTAAATTAATTTAAATCACTGTAATTATGGATTCCATTGCTATCTTAATATCAAATTCATATTGCTTTAATATGCTTGTTCACTGTACATATGTAGGTGTACATGTTCAATGTATCTGTGTTTTACATATGTAGGCGTACATGTTCAATGTATCTGTGTTTTACATATGTAGGTATACATGTTCAATGTATCTGTGTTTTCATATGTAGGCGTACATGTTCAATGTATCTGTGTTTTACATATATAGGTGTACATGTTCAATGTATCTGTGTTTTACATATGTAGGTGTACATGTTCAATGTACCTGTTTTTTACATATGTAGGTGTACATGTTCAATGTATCTGTGTTTTACATATGTAGGTGTACATGTTCAATGTATCTGTGTTTTACATATGTAGGTGTACATGTTTAATGTTTCTGTGTTTTACATAAATAGGTGTACATGTGAGAGTTCTACTGTGGCAGACAAGTGATTGCTTTTGCTAGGTTGTGATCGTCAACAGATCCTGTAATCACGTGACGTGTCAGCCTTCTACTGTTGTAGAAGACCACAGAGACTGTGAGTACGTTGCACGCCACTGCTGGTGATCATTGCCTTGTAAGGCTGTGTGGGGCGTGTCCCAACAGTTACCTTGTAAGGCTGTGTGGGGCGTGTCCTAGCAGTTGCCTTGTAAGGCTGTGTGGGGCGTGTCCCAGCAGTTTCCTTGTAAGGCTGTGTTGGGCGTGTCCCAGCAGTTACCTTGTAAGGCTGTGTGGAGCGTGTCCTAGCAGTTGCCTTGTAAGGCTGTGTGGAGCGTGTCCTAGCAGTTGCCTTGTAAGGCTGTGTGGAGCGTGTCCCAGCAGTTACCTTGTAAGGCTGTGTCTGGCGTGTCCCAGCAGTTGCCTTGTAAGGCTGTGTGGGGCGTGTCCTAGCAGTTGCCATGTAAGGCTGTGTTGGGCGTGTCCCAGCAGTTTCCTTGTAAGGCTGTGTGGAGCGTGTCCTAGCAGTTGCCTTGTAAGGCTGTGTCTGGCGTATCCTAACAGTTGCCTTGTAAGGCTGTGTCTGGCGTGTCCTAACAGTTGCCTTTTAAGGCTGTGTCTGGCGTGTCCCAGCAGTTGCCTTGTAAGGCTGTGTGGGGCGTGTCCTAGCAGTTGCCTTGTAAGGCTGTGTGGGGCGTGTCCCAGCAGTTACCTTGTAAGGCTGTGTGGAGCGTGTCCTAGCAGTTGCCTTGTAAGGCTGTGTGGGGCGTGTCCCAGCAGTTTCCTTGTAAGGCTGTGTTGGGCGTGTCCCAGCAGTTGCCTTGTAAGGCTGTGTGGGGCGTGTCCTAGCAGTTGCCTTGTAAGGCTGTGTCTGGCGTGTCCTAACAGTTGCCTTGTAAGGCTGTATCTGGCGTGTCCTAGCAGTTGCCTTGTAAGGCTGTGTGGGGCGTGTCCTAGTAGTTTCCTTGTAAGGCTGTGTGGGGCGTGTCCCAGCAGTTACCTTGTAAGGCTGTGTGGAGCGTGTCCTAGCAGTTGCCTTGTAAGGCTGTGTGGGACGTGTCCCAGCAGTTTCCTTGTAAGGCTGTGTTGGGCGTGTCCCAACAGTTGCCTTGTAAAGCTGTGTGGGGCGTTCCCAGCAGTTTCCTTGTAAGGCTGTGTGGGGCGTTCCCAGCAGTTTCCTTGTAAGGCTGTGTGGAGCGTGTCCTAGCAGTTGCCTTGTAAGGCTGTGTGGGGCGTTCCCAGCAGTTTCCTTGTAAGGCTGTGTTGGGCGTGTCCCAACAGTTGATGGTGTAATGCGAACATACACAAACTTACACCCCATACGAACATAATGGCTGCAGTCATTGCATATTTCCTTGATCATTTTTTTATGAGTCATCGGTTAATGTATAGCACACCATTTGTCTACTTTTTCAAATATCCCAGTAGATAATCAACAGCGTCAGGACCAGCCAATGCAGCACGCCGCTCCTTATGTATGGGGTTTAAATCATTATCATAGCAGATTTTTTTAATTGCCCTAGTCTCCGAGTTAAGCCCAGCCCTAAATAGGTACAGATGATATCTTGGGAAGTAAAGGCTATTCTTCATGTTGTATAAGAGCCGGAATAAAAACATCACAATTCTTCCAGCTGTACAAGGCCAGAATAAAAACATCACTATTCTTCATGTAGTACAAGAGCCGGAAGGAAAACATCGCTATTCTGTATGTAGTACAAGAGCCAGAAGGAAAACATAGCTAATCTTCATGCTGTGCAAAGCCCGTATGAAAACATCGCTATTCTCCATGCTGTACAAGAGCTGGAATGAAAACATCGCTATTCTTCATGCTGTACAAAGCCAGTATGAAAACATCGTTAATCTTCATGCTGTACAAGAGCCGGAATGAAAACATCGCTAATCTTCATGCTGTACAAGAGCCGGAATGAAAACATCGCTAATCTTCATGCTGTACAAGAGCCGGAATGAAAACATCGCTATTCTTCATGCTGTACAAGAGCCGGAATGAAAACATCGCTAATCTTCATGCTGTACAAGAGCCGGAATGAAAACATCGCTATTCTTCATGCTGTACAAGAGCCGGAATGAAAACGTCGCTATTCTTCATGCTGTACAAAACCCGAAATAAAAACATCGCTTTTCTCCATTTTTTCCAAGAACCAACAGCTTCCAAGACCATCGCAAGCAACTACAGCGTCACAGCGCATTGTAACAGTAATAATCATAATAATAACCAAACACAGCAATAATAATAACGGTAATAGGGGCTTTGAGCACAGAAGACACAGACAAAAGATTGCACAAATTACTGTCAGCCATATTTCGATGTATCTCATCGGATGCATACTGCAGTAACAACTGAGTAAAATCAAGATAATAAATGATTACCTCGAACTAAAACACAAAATTAACTACATTCAAAAATATTATGATTCACCAGGGTAAACGCGAGGTGAAGATCAATACCTATTGTCTGCATAATTCAGGACTAAATCGGTTTATGGCGGTCACTTCAACAAATCTCAATAATCTACTGTTGAGTGAAGTGTAAATATTTGTAAAAGCACCTTCCATTGTGCATTGTTTGTGAATTCTTTGTTTGAATTCACAACTGGACAACATTGCTTTGATTTTGTCTGACACGTCGCCTCCCACAGTAATAGGACCGTTAGTTTTGGCTTATCTCACAGATGCCTTATGCATTTTGAATTTGTGTGTGCAAGCTTGAAGATTTTGCTTTGACTGATAGGTTTGTCATTAGTTTTAAAGTAGCACGGTAAATAACTTTTGTATGATCTCTGCCAGCACTACAATGCAACAGTCATGGAGCGACCTGTCTGCAGTCAAGTTAGAACGTACAAACAATAACACACACAGCCCGAGATGAATCAACGCACCAGTGTTGACAGGCACTCACAGATGTTGACAGGCACTCAGAGCTGACAGTCAGTCATAGATGTTGACAGCACTCACAGATGTTGACAAGCACTCATAGATGTTGACAGGCACTCACAGATGTTGACAGGCACTCACAGATGTTGACAGGCACTCACAGATGTTGACAGGCACTTACAGATGTTGACAGGCACTCACAGTTGACAGGCACTCACAGATGTTGACAGGCACTCACAGTTGACAGGCACTCACAGATGTTGACAGGCACTCACAGTTGACAGGCACTCACAGATGTTGACAGGCACTCACAGATGTTGACAGGCACTCACAGATGTTGACAGGCACTCACAGTTGACAGGCACTCACAGATGTTGACAGGCACTCCCAGTTGACAGGCACTCACAGATGTTGACAGGCACTCACAGATGTTGACAGGCACTCACAGATGTTGACAGGCACTCACAGATGTTTACAGGCACTCACAGTTGACATGCACTCACAGATGTTGACAGGCACTCACAGTTGACAGGCACTCACAGATGTTGACAGGCACTCACAGTTGACAGGCACTCACAGATGTTGACAGGCACTCACAGTTGACAGGCACTCACAGATGTTGACAGGCACTCACAGATGTTGACAGGCACTCACAGATGTTGACAGGCACTCACAGATGTTGACAGGCACTCATAGATGTTGACAGGCACTCACAGATATTGACAGGCACTCACAGTTGACAGGCACTCAATAGATGTTGACAGGCACTCACAGATGTTGACAGGCACTCAAAGATGTTGACAGGCACTCACAGATGTTGACAGACACTCACAGTTGACAGACACTCACAGTTGACAGAAACTCGCAGTTGACAGGCACTTACAGATGTTGACAGGCACTCACAGTTGACAGACACTCACAGATGTTGACAGGCACTCACAGTTGACAGGCACTCACAGTTGACAGACACTCATAGATGTTGACAGGCACTCACAATTGACAGGCACTCACAGATGTTGACAGGCAATCACAGATGTTGACAAGCACTCACAGATGTTGACAGGAACTCACAGATGTTGACAGGCACTCATAGATGTTGACAGGCACTCATAGATGTTGACAGGCACTCACAGATATTGACAGGCACTCACAGTTGACAGGCACTCAATAGATGTTGACAGGCACTCACGGATGTTGACAGGCACTCAAAGATGTTGACAGGCACTCACAGATGTTGACAGACACTCACAGTTGACAGACACTCACAGTTGACAGAAACTCGCAGTTGACAGGCACTTACAGATGTTGACAGGCACTCACAGTTGACAGACACTCACAGATGTTGACAGGCACTCACAGTTGACAGGCACTCACAGTTGACAGACACTCATAGATGTTGACAGGCACTCACAGTTGACAGGCACTCACAGATGTTGACATGCAATCACAGATGTTGACAAGCACTCACAGATGTTGACAGGCACTCATAGATGTTGACAGGCACTCACAGAGGTTGACAGGCACTTACAGTTGACAGGCACTCATAGATGTTGACAGCCACTCACAGTTGACAGGCACTCACAGATGTTGACAGGCACTCACAGTTGACAGGCACTCACAGATGTTGACAGGCACTCATAGATGTTGACAGGCACTCACAGATATTGACAGGCACTCACAGATGTTGACACTCACTCACAGTTGACAGTCACTCATAGATGTTGACAGGCACTCACACTTTGTTTGAATTCACAACTGGACAACATTGCTTTGATTTTGTCTGACACGTCGCCTCCCACAGTAATAGGACCGTTAGTTTTGGCTTATCTCACAGATGCCTTATGCATTTTGAATTTGTGTGTGCAAGCTTGAAGATTTTGCTTTGACTGATAGGTTTGTCATTAGTTTTAAAGTAGCACGGTAAATAACTTTTGTATGATCTCTGCCAGCACTACAATGCAACAGTCATGGAGCGACCCGTCTGCAGTCAAGTTAGAACGTACAAACAATAACACACACAGCCCGAGATGAATCAACGCACCAGTGTTGACAGGCACTCACAGATGTTGACAGGCACTCAGAGCTGACAGTCAGTCATAGATGTTGACAGGAACTCACAGATGTTGACAGGCACTCATAGATGTTGACAGGCACTCATAGATGTTGACAGGCACTCACAGATGTTGACAGGCACTCACAGATGTTGACAGGCACTTACAGATGTTGACAGGCACACACAGTTGACAGGCACTCACAGATGTTGACAGGCACTCACAGTTGACAGGCACTCACAGATGTTGACAGGCACTCACAGTTGACAGGCACTCACAGATGTTGACAGGCACTCACAGTTGACAGGCACTCACAGATGTTGACAGGCACTCACAGATGTTGACAGGCACTCACAGATGTTGACAGGCACTCACAGATGTTGACAGGCACTCACAGATGTTTACAGGCACTCACAGATGTTTACAGGCACTCACAGTTGACATGCACTCACAGATGTTGACAGGCACTCACAGTTGACAGGCACTCACAGATGTTGACAGGCACTCATAGATGTTGACAGCCACTCACAGTTGACAGGCACTCACAGATGTTGACAGGCACTCACAGTTGACAGGCACTCACAGATGTTGACAGGCACTCATAGATGTTGACAGGCACTCACAGATATTGACAGGCACTCACAGATGTTGACACTCACTCACAGTTGACAGTCACTCATAGATGTTGACAGGCACTCACACTTTGTTTGAATTCACAACTGGACAACATTGCTTTGATTTTGTCTGACACGTCGCCTCCCACAGTAATAGGACCGTTAGTTTTGGCTTATCTCACAGATGCCTTATGCATTTTGAATTTGTGTGTGCAAGCTTGAAGATTTTGCTTTGACTGATAGGTTTGTCATTAGTTTTAAAGTAGCACGGTAAATAACTTTTGTATGATCTCTGCCAGCACTACAATGCAACAGTCATGGAGCGACCTGTCTGCAGTCAAGTTAGAACGTACAAACAATAACACACACAGCCCGAGATGAATCAACGCACCAGTGTTGACAGGCACTCACAGATGTTGACAGGCACTCAGAGCTGACAGTCAGTCATAGATGTTGACAGGCACTCATAGATGTTGACAGGCACTCATAGATGTTGACAGGCACTCACAGATGTTGACAGGCACTCACAGATGTTGACAGGCACTCACAGATGTTGACAGGCACTTACAGATGTTGACAGGCACTCACAGTTGACAGGCACTCACAGATGTTGACAGGCACTCACAGTTGACAGGCACTCACAGATGTTGACAGGCACTCACAGTTGACAGGCACTCACAGATGTTGACAGGCACTCACAGTTGACAGGCACTCACAGATGTTGACAGGCACTCACAGTTGACAGGCACTCACAGATGTTGACAGGCCCTCACAGATGTTGACAGGCACTCACAGATGTTGACAGGCACTCACAGATGTTGACAGGCACTCACAGATGTTTACAGGCACTCACAGATGTTTACAGGCACTCACAGATGACATGCACTCACAGATGTTGACAGGCACTCACAGTTGACAGGCACTCACAGATGTTGACAGGCACTCACAGTTGACAGGCACTCACAGATGTTGACAGGCACTCACAGTTGACAGGCACTCACAGATGTTGACAGGCACTCACAGATGTTGACAGGCACTCACAGATGTTGACAGGCACTCACAGATGTTGACAGGCACTCATAGATGTTGACAGGCACTCACAGATATTGACAGGCACTCACAGTTGAAAAGCACTCAATAGATGTTGACAGGCACTCACAGATGTTGACAGGCACTCAAAGATGTTGACAGGCACTCACATATGTTGACAGGCACTCACAGTTGACAGACACTCACAGTTGACAGACACTCGCAGTTGACAGGCACTTACAGATGTTGACAGGCACTCACAGTTGACAGACACTCACAGATGTTGACAGGCACTCACAGTTGACAGACACTCACAGTTGACAGACACTCACAGATGTTGACAGGCACTCACAGTTGACAGGCACTCACAGATGTTGACAGGCAATCACAGATGTTGACAAGCACTCACAGATGTTGACAGGCACTCATAGACGTTGACAGGCACTCACAGATGTTGACAGGCACTCACAGTTGACAGGTACTCATAGATGTTGACAGCCACTCACAGTTGACAGGCACTCACAGATGTTGACAGGCACTCACATTTGACAGGCACTCACAGATGTTGACAGGCACTCATAGATGTTGACAGGCACTCACAGATATTGACAGGCACTCACAGATGTTGACACTCACTCACAGTTGACAGTCACTCATAGATGTTGACAGGCACTCACACTTGACAGGCACTTACAGATGTTGACAGGCACTCACAGATGTTGACAGACTCTCACAGATGTTGACAGGCACTCATAGATGTTGAGAGGCACTCACAGATGTTGACAGGCACTTACAGTTTACAGGCACTCACAGATGTCAACAGACACTCACAGATGTTGACAGACACTCACAGATGTTGACAGACACTCACAAATGTTGACAGACTCTCACAGGTGTTGACAGACACTCACAGATGTTGACAGACCCTTACAAATGTTGACAGGCACTCACAGATGTTGACAGACACTCACAGATGTTGACAGACACTCACAGATGTTGACAGGCACTCACAGATGTTGACAGACACTCACAGATGTTGACAGACACTCACAGATGTTGAAAGGCACTCACACATGTTGACAGACACTCACAGATGTTGACAGGCCCTCATAAGTGTTAACAGGCACTCACAGATGTTGACAGGCACTCACATATGTTGACAGGCACCCATAGATGTTGACAGGTACTCACAGATGTTGACAGGCACTCACAGATGTTGACAGGCACTCACAGATGTTGACATATTTTACCACCCATGATTTTGTTTTTGACTTGATATTCATAATGTGATTATTATTTCATGAACATAATATGCTTTATTGCTGAAATACACCTGCTGTGTGAAAGATGGGAGTTTGGAAGGGCCGAATGTAAGACAAAGCCTGCGTGCCTGATTTGTGACACTTTGAAAATAAAGTTCGTTCATTCGTTCTCTCTTTCTCTGTCTCTCTCTCTCACACACACACACACACCCCTCTCTCTCTCTCTCTCTCTCTCTCTCTCTCTCTCTCTCTCTCTCTCTCTCTCTCTCACTTAGTCACTCCGTCTAACCACCCCCTCCCACCTTTTCCTCCCCGGTGCAGCCATAGAGAGGCAGACATCAGAAATGACTCACAAATCCCTGCCCCAGGAACTTCAGCTTCGATCTTTGCTCTCACAAGACATGACCACCTGGCATTTCATTTCCTTTCCCGCCCACGGCTAGGAAATTATCTGTTGATATTTCTCTCCGCCTTTTAACACGTCAGTTATCCAGTTATCTCTACATCTCGACGACCGTGTCATGCGGCGCCTGTTAGTTTCTTTATTTTACAGCTGAACAAACATTTAACATTGAAGGATCAAACCTCATTTAATTGTAGACCCACATCCCAAACTGTCGATTTAATGAAGATCTAATACCTGGGTTGTAGGTCGCGGGTCCTGGCCACTTCAACATCTAGAGCCCCAAACCCCAAAGGCTCTTAAGCCTCCCCCCCCCCTCCCCCATTTCTTTTCCGCGTCACCAAAGAAAATGTCCAAATGGCCGGGGGACCCCAGGGACCACCCCCCCCCCCTTTTCCCTACCTCTCACTTCCCTCGTTTTCCACTTGTATCTGTGGCCAGGTAAACATTACGTAAATCTCACCAGAGTTAGCCCCGCCCATTTTTCCACTAGGTCACTTTTCATTTAAAGTTTGTTAGCCAGGTCAACTTTGCTGAAGGTTACGGGTGTGTCCCGCTCAAATGTTTGTTTTCTGTGTTGTCTTCCATTTACGTTTTCATTCCTAGAAAGAGATTGCCTGTGACACAGTTTGCAGTACCCTCGTTGGCGGGCTAGGTTAAAGCCAGTGTTTTTGAAACGGTAAAAGCGTTGGCGGGATGAAATATACAACACGCGATATCAACGACATCGCGGAACACCCCCGTAACCTTGTGCAAATGTGACGCGCGTCAGCAACTACCAATCAAAGGTGTGCTACAGGCGGGGGTAACTCTGTTTAGGGAGATTTGCGTAAAGGTTACCCTGCGGCTATGACCTCAGCACAATAAAATGTATGACTGAACTGCCCTGGTACCACCGTGTGTGTGTTCGAATTCGCTCTCAACAAAAGTAAACTTCTCCGGACAATTCTGTCTGTTCGTCCACTCCTGATTTTGGTCTTTTTGTTACAGAACTGGAGTTTTGCGTGCATGTCTGTTTTACAGAATTGGCTTACTTGTATGCATACTGTGGATCTTAGCCTTTCAGGCAGAAGCACTCCCACTTGGAAGGTAGCAACTGTAATTAGTTGTCTTTCACGACATGCTTATTAGGGGCAGTGGGTCTATTCTTATTTACTTCAAAATGAGACCCCGGAACCCACAGGGGGAAGACACCAACTGGCAAAAAGTGTCCAGGGAAAGAAATATAGTAAATACTGAGCAAAGGCAAGACAGCGCAACACATGGAACCAAGGCATCATGCAAGAGGAGGAAAAGAAAAAAAAAAGAAAAAGAAAAGATGAAGAATGACAGACAGACAAACAGACAGACTGATAGGCAGACAGAAAGAAAGAAAGAAAGAAAGAAAGAAAGTAAGAAAGAAAGAAAGAAAGAAAGAAAGAAAGAAAGAAAGAAAGAAAGAAAGAAAGAAAGAAAGAAAGAAAGAAAGAAAGAAAGAAAGAAAGAAAGAAAGAAAGAAAGAAAGAAAGAAAGAAAGAAAGAAAGAAAGAAAGAAAGAAAGAAAGAAAGAAAGAAAGAAAGAAAGAAGAAAGAAAGAAAGAAAGAAAGAAAGAAAGAAAGAAAGAAAGAAAGAAAGAAAGAAAGAAAGAAAGAAAGAAAGAAAGAAAGAAAGAAAGAAAGAAAGAAAGAGAAAGAAAGAAAGAAAGAAAGAAAGAAAGAAAGAAAGAAAGAAAGAAAGAAAGAAAGAAAGAAAGAAAGAAAGAAAGAAAGAAAGAAAGAAAGAAAGAAAGAAAGAAAGAAAGAAAGAAAGAAAAGATAGAAAGAGCAAACAAACAACCAAAAAAAACAAACAAACAAAGAGGAACCGCCAGAACATCCACTAAGATCAACAATGGCCAAAGGATGTAGACAGTAAACAAAGATGCCGTCGCGACAAGGAAATCCAACAACAAAATAAACAAATAAAGTGAAGGCAGTAGTGTAGAGACAGTAAAGTGAAGGCAGTAGAGACAGTAAAGTGAAGGCAGTAGAATAGAGACAGTAAAGGGAAGGTAGTAGAGACAGTAAAGTGAAGGCAGTAGAGATAGTAAAGTGAAGGCAGTAGAGACAGTAAAGTGAAGGCAGTAGAGTAGAGATAGTAAAGTGAAGGCAGTAGAGACAGTAAAGTAAAGGCAGTAGAGTAGAGACAGTAAAGGGAAGGCAGTAGAAACAGTAAAGTGAAGGCAGTAGAGATAGTAAAGTGAAGGCAGTAGAGATGGTAAAGTGAAGGCAGTAGAGACAGTAAAGTGAAGGCAGTAGAGTAGAGATAATAAAGGGAAGGCAGTAGAGACAGTAAAGTAAAGGCAGTAGTGTAGAGACAGTAAAGTGAAGGCAGTAGCGTAGAGACAGTAAAGTGAAGGCAGTAGCGTAGAGACAGTAAAGTGAAGGCAGTAGAGTAGAGACAGTAAAGTGAAGGCAGTAGAGTAGAGACAGTAAAGTGAAGGCAGTAGAGTAGAGACAGTAAAGTGAAGGCAGTAGAGTAGAGACAGTAAAGTGAAGGCAGTAGAGTAGAGACAGTAAAGTGAAGGCAGTAGAGTAGAGACAGTAAAGTGAAGGCAGTAGAGTAGAGATAGTAAAGTGAAGGCAGTAGAGTAGAGATAGTAAAGTGAAGGCAGTAGAGACAGTAAAGTGAAGGCAGTAGCGTAGAGACAGTAAAGTGAAGGCAGTAGAGTAGAGACAGTAAAGTGAAGGCAGTAGAATTGAGACAGTAAAGGGAAGGCAGTAGAGACAGTAGAGTGAAGGCAGTAGAGTAGAGACAGTAAAGTGAAGGCAGTAGAGACAGTAAAGTGAAGGCAGTAGGGTAGAGATAGTAAAGTGAAGGCAGTAGAGACAGTAAAGTGAAGGCAGTAGATTAGTGACAGTAAAGTGAAGGCAGTAGCGTAGAGACAGTAAAGTGAAGGCAGTAGAGACAGTAAAGTGAAGGCAGTAGAGTAGAGATAGTAAAGTGAAGGCAGTAGAGACAGTAAAGTGAAGGCAGTAGATTAGAGACAGTAAAGTGAAGGCAGTAGAGTAGAGATAGTAAAGTGAACACAGTAGCGTAGAGATAGTAAAGTGAAGGCAGTAGAGTAGAGATAGTAAAGTGAAGGCAGTAGAGTAGAGATAGTAAAGTGAAGGCAGTAGAGTAGAGATAGTAAAGTGAAGGCAGTAGAGTAGAGATAGTAAAGTGAAGGCAGTAGAGTAGAGACAGTAAAGTGAAGGCAGTAGAGTAGAGATAGTAAAGTGAAGGCAGTAGATTAGAGACAGTAAAGTGAAGGCAGTAGAGTAGAGATAGTAAAGTGAAGGCAGTAGAGTAGAGATAGTAAAGTGAAGGCAGTAGATTAGAGACAGTAAAGTGAAGGCAGTAGAGTAGAGACAGTAAAGTGAAGGCAGTAGAGTAGAGACAGTAAAGTCAAGGCAGTAGAGTAGAGACAGTAAAGTGAAGGCAGTAGAGTAGAGACAGTAAAGGGAAGGCAGTAGAGACAGTAAAGTGAAGGCAGTAGAGACAGTAAAGTGAAGGCTGTAGTGTAGAGACAGTAAAGTGAAGGCAGTAGTGTAGAGACAGTAAAGTGAAGGCAGTAGTGTAGAGACAGTAAAGTGAAGGCAGTAGTGTAGAGACAGTAAAGTGAAGGCAGTAGAGTAGAGACAGTAAAGTGAAGGCAGTAGAGTAGAGACAGTAAAGGGAAGGCAGTAGAGACAGTAAAGTAAAGGCAGTAGTGTAGAAACAGTAAAGTGAAGGCAGTAGAGATAGTAAAGTGAAGGCAGTAGAGTAGAGACAGTAAAGTGAAGGCAGTAGAGTAGAGACAGTAAAGGGAAGGCAGTAGAGACAGTAAAGTGAAGGCAGTAGAGTAGAGACAGTAAAGTGAAGGCAGTAGAGTAGAGACAGTAAAGGGAAGGCAGTAGAAACAGTAAAGTGAAGGCAGTAGAGTAGAGACAATAAAGTGAGGGCAGTAGATTAGAAAGCAAAGTGAAGGCAGTAGATTAGAGACAATAAAGTGAGGGCAGTAAAGATAGTAAAGTGAAGGCAGTAGAGCAGAGGCAGTAAAGGGAAGGCAGTAGAGTAGAGACACTAAAGTGAAGGCAGTAGAGATAGTAAAATGAAAGCAGTAGAGCAGAGGCAGTAAAGGGAAGGCAGTAGAGTAGAGACACTAAAGTGAAGGCAGTAGATTAGAGACAGTAAAAGGAAGGCAGTAGAGTAGAGACACTAAAGTGAAGGCAGTAGAGAAGAGACAGTAAAGGGAAGGCAGTAAAGAAGAGACAGTAAAGTGAAGGCAGTAGAGCAGAGACAGTAAAGAGAAGGCAGTAGAGTAGAGACAGTAGAGTGAAGGCAGTAGAGTAGAGACAGTAAAGTGAAGGCAGTAGAGCAGAGACATTAAAGGGAAGGCAGTAGAGCAGAGACAGTAAAGGGAAGGCAGTAGAGAAGAGACAGTAAAGTGAAGGCAGTAGAGTAGAGACAGTAAAGTGAAGGCAGTAGAGCAGAGACAGTAAAGTGAAGGCAGTAGAGCAGAGACAGTAAAGGGAAGGCAGTAGAAAAGAGACAGTAAAGTGAAGGCAGTAGAGTAAAGACAGTGAAGTGAAGGCAGTAGAGTAGAGACAGAAAGTGAAAGCAGTAGAGCAGAGACAGTAAAGGGAAGGCAGTAGAGAAGAGACAGTAAAGTGAAGGCAGTAAAGTGCAGAAGTAAACACCAACCTCGGCCTTAGTTACCTCAGCTATCAATGGTTCAGTATTACAGTCCTAATGTTCGTCTACTCTCTGACAGCTAAGCATTCAATATCTTTCTGTGATATTATCTCTCTGTGATATTATCTCTCTGTGATATTATCTCTCTGTGATATTATCTCTCTGTGATATTATCTCTCTGTGATATTATATTATCTCTCTGTGATATTATATTATCTCTCTGTGATATTATCTCACTGTGATATTATCTCTCTGTGATATTATCTTTCTGTGATATTATCTCTCTGTGATATTATCTCTCTGTGATATTATATTATCTCTCTGTGATATTATCTCACTGTGATATTATCTCTCTGTGATATTATCTCGCTGTGATATTATCTCTTCGTTTTATTAAATCTGTCTCATTATTTCTTTCATTTTCTTTGTCTCATTATCTGTGTCTCATTATCTCTGTCTTATTATCTCTCTCATTATCTCTCTCATTATATGTGTCTCATTGTCTATATATCTCATTATCTCTCATTATCTTTGTCTTATTATCTCTCTGTCTCATTATCTCTGTCTTATTACCTCTCTCATTCTCTATCTCATTATCTCTGTCTCATTATCTCTCTCTTTCTTATTATCTGCCTCATTATCTATGTCTTATTATCTCTTTTATCTCGTTGTCTCATTATTTGTCTAATTATCTCTCTGTCTCATTATATCTCTCTGTCTCATTATCTCTGTCCTATTGTCTCTCATTATCTCTTTATCATATTATCTCTGTCTCATTATTTCTGTCTCATTATCTCTTTGTCTCATTATCTCTCTCATTATCTCTGTCTTGTTATATTTCTGTCTCATTATCTCTGTCTCATTACTCTCTCATTATCTCTGTCTTATTATCTTTCTGTCTCATTATCTTTGTCTTATTATATCGCTCTCATTATCTCGGCATCATTATCTCTGTCTCATTATATTTGTCTCATTATCTCTATCTCATTATCTCTCTGTCTCGTTTTCTTTTTGTCTAATTAGCTCTTTGTCCTATTATCGCTCTCAGTGTCATTATCTCTCTGTTACATTATTTATCTGTGTCTCATTTTCTCTCTCTGTCTCATTATCTTTGTGTGTCATTATCTCTCTGTCTCATTATGTTTCATTATATGTCATATTATATCTTTCTTATTATCTCTCTGTCTCATTATCTATCTGTCTCATTATCGCTATCACATTATCTCTCTCCTAGTATCACTCTCTATCTCATTATCTCTTATTTCCTCTCACATTATCTCTGTCTCATTATCTCTGTCCCACTATCTCTCTCATTATCTCTGTCTCATTATCTCTCTCATTATATGTCGTTGTCTCATTATCACTCTCATTATCTCGCTGTCTAATTATCTCTGTCTCATTATGTCTTATTATCTCTTTATCTCATTATCACTGTCTTATTATCGCTGTCTTATTATCTCTGTCTCATTATCTCTCTGTCTCATTATCTTTCTGTCTGATTATCTCTCATTATCGCTGTCTCATTATTTCTCTCAACATCTCTGTTTCATTATCTATCTGTCTCATTATCTCTGTCTTATTATCTTTCTGTCTCATTATCGCTGTCTCATTATCTTTCTGTCTCGTTATCTCTTTGTCTCATTATCTCTATCTCATTATCTTTTTGTCTTATTAGCTCTCAGTCTTATTATTGCTTTCCGTTTCATTATCTTTCTCTGTGCCATTATTTCTTTGTCTCGCTGTCTTATTATCTCTGTCTTATAGCCTCTGTCTTATTATATATCTCATTATCTCTCTTTCTCATTATCTCTTTTGTTATCTCTATGTCATTATTTCTGTCGCATCATCTCTATCTCATTATCATTCTGTCTCATTATCTTTATCTCATTATCTCTCTGTCTCATTATCTCTGTCAAATCATCACTCTGTCTAATTATCTGTCTCATTATCTCTGTCTTATTATCTCTCTGACTCATTATTTCTGTCTCATTATCTCTGTCTCATTATCTGTATCATTATCCCTGTCTCTTTAGCTCTGTCTCCTTATCTCTGTCTCCTTATCTCTCTCTTTATTTCTCTATCTCATTATCTCTCTGTCTCTTCTTATCTCTCATTATCTCTCTGTCTCATTATCTCTTTGTCTTGTTATTTCTATCTATTTATCTCTCTTGTCTCATTATCTCTCTCTGTCTCATTATCAATCTATTTATATGTCTATATTTATATATCTATGTCCCAGTCTGCCAATCCTACTCTCCATCACTTCGTCTTACTTACCATCATAGATTCATACCACATCTCAGAACATGGTTAGACAGAACATGGTTAGACAGAACATGGTTAGACAGAACTCAGACCCCAGCAGATGGTATCACAGACAGAACTGGTTAAAAAAACCACACTACCAGACAACTGGTTAGAACCAGCTGCACCAACACCCATACTGGTTACAGAAACACATCAAACAGTCCACTGGTTAAAGCAACCAACCCTACAGCCCGCTGGTTGAAACAACCAACCCTACAGTCCACTGGTTGGAACAAGCAACCCTACAGTCCACTGGTTGGAACAACCAACCCTACAGTCCACTGGCTGTAACAACCAACCCTACAGCCCACTGGTTAGAACAACCAACCCTACAGTCCACAGCTGTAACAACCAACCCTACAGTCCACTGGTTGGAACAACCAACCCTACAGTCCACTGGTTGAAACAACCAACCCTACAGTCCACAGCTGGAACAACCAACCCTACAGTCCACAGCTGGAACAACCAACCCTACAGTCCACAGCTGGAACAACCAACCCTACAGTCCACTGGTTAAAATAACCAACCCTACAGTCCACTGGTTAAAATAACCAACCCTACAGTCCACTGGTTAAAATAACCAACCCTACAGTCCACTGGTTAAAATAACCAACCCTACAGTCCACTGGTTAGAACAACCAACCCTACAGCCTACTGCTTAGAACAACCAACCCTACAGCCCACTGGTTAAAATAACCAACCCTACAGTCCACAGCTGGAACAACCAACCCTACAGTCCACTGGTTAAAGCAACCAACCATACAGCCCACTGGTTGGAACAACCAACCCTACAGTCCACTGGTTGGAACAACCAACCCTACAGCCCGCTGGTTCAAACAACCAACCCTACAGTCCACTGGTTAAAGCAACCAACCCTACAGTCCACAGCTGGAACAACCAACCTTACAGTCCACAGCTGGAACAACCAACCCTACAGTCCACAGCTGGAACAACCAACCCTACAGTCCACTGGTTAAAATAACCAACCCTACAGTCCACTGGTTAAAATAACCAACCCTACAGTCCACTGGTTAAAATAACCAACCCTACAGTCCACTGGTTAAAATAACCAACCCTACAGTCCACTGGTTAGAACAACCAACCCTACAGCCTACTGCTTAGAACAACCAACCCTACAGCCCACTGGTTAAAATAACCAACCCTACAGTCCACAGCTGTAACAACCAACCCTACAGCCCACTGGTTAGAACAACCAACCCTACAGCCCACTGGTTAGAACAACCAACCCTACAGCCCACTGGTTGTAACAACCAACCCTACAGTCCACAGCTGTAACAACCAACCCTACAGTCCACAGCTGTAACAACCAACCCTACAGTCCACAGCTGTAACAACCAACCCTACAGTCCACAGCTGGAACAACCAACCCTACAGTCCACAGCTGTAACAACCAACCCTACAGTCCACAGCTGTAACAACCAACCCTACAGCCCACTGGTTGGAACAACCAACCCTACAGTCCACTGGTTGGAACAACCAACCCTACAGCCCGCTGGTTCAAACAACCAACCCTACAGTCCATTGGTTGGAACAATCAACCCTACAGTCCACTGGTTGTAACAACCAACCCTACAGTTCACTGGTTGGAACAACCAACCCTACAGTCCACTGGTTCAAACAACCAACCCTACAGTCCACTGGTTCAAACAACCAACCCTACAGTCCACTGGTTCAAACAACCAACCCTACAGTCCACTGGTTCAAACAACCAACCCTACAGTCCACTGGTTCAAACAACCAACCCTACAGTCCACTGGTTGGAACAACCAACCCTACAGCCCACTGGTTCAAACAACCAACCCTACAGCCCACTGGTTTAAACAACCAACCCTACAGTCCACTGGTTGAAACAACCAGCCCTACAGCCTACTGGTTAGAACAACCAACCCTACAGCCCACTGGTTAAGACAACCAACCCTACAGCCCGCTGGTTGAAACAACCACCCTACAGTTCAGTGGTTGGAACAACCAACCCTACAGCCCACTGGTTAAAGCAACTAACCCTACAGTCCACAGTTGGAACAACCAACCCTACAGTCCACTGGTTAAAGCAACTAACCCTACAGTCCACAGTTGGAACAACCAACCCTACAGTCCACTGGTTAAAGCAACCAACCATACAGACCACTGGTTGGAACAACCAACCCTACAGTCCACTGGTTGGAACAACCAACCATACAGCCCACTGGTTGGAACAACCAACCCTACAGCCCACTGGTTGGAACAACCAACCCTACAGTCCACAGCTGGAACAACCAACCCTACAGTCCACTGGTTGAAACAACCAACCCTACAGTCCACTGGTTGAAACAACCAACCCTACAGTCCACTGGTTGGAACAACCAACCCTACAGTCCACTGGTTGGAACAACCAACCCTACAGTCCACTGGTTCAAACAACCAACCCTACAGTCCACTGGTTGGAACAACCAACCCTACAGTCCACTGGTTGGAACAACCAACCCTACAGCCCACTGGTTGGAACAACCAACTCTACAGTCCACTGGTTGGAACAACCAACCCTACAGCCCACTGGTTGGAACAACCAACTCTACAGTCCACTGGTTGGAACAACCAACCCTACAGTCCACTGGTTGAAACAACCAACCCTACAGTCCACTGGTTGAAACAACCAACCCTACAGTCCACTGGTTGAAACAACCAACCCTACAGTCCACTGGTTGAAACAACCAACCCTACAGTCCACTGGTTGAAACAACCAACCCTACAGTCCACTGGTTGGAACAACCAACCCTACAGTCCACTGGTTGGAACAACCAACCCTACAGTCCACTGGTTGGAACAACCAACCCTACAGCCCACTGGTTGGAACAACCAACCCTACAGCCCACTGGTTCAAACAACCAACCCTACAGTCCACAGCTGGAACAACCAACCCTACAGCCCACTGGTTGGAACAACCAACCCTACAGCCCACTGGTTGGAACAACCAACCCTACAGCCCGCTGGTTCAAACAACCAACCCTACAGCCCACTGGTTGGAACAACCAACCCTACAGCCCACTGGTTGGAACAACCAACCCTACAGCCCACTGGTTGGAACAACCAACCCTACAGCCCACTGGTTGGAACAACCAACCCTACAGCCCACTGGTTGGAACAACCAACCCTACAGCCCGCTGGTTCAAACAACCAACCCTACAGTCCACTGGTTGGAACAACCAACCCTACAGCCCACTGGTTGGAACAACCAACTCTACAGTCCACTGGTTCAAACAACCAACCCTACAGTCCACTGGTTCAAACAACCAACCCTACAGTCCGCTGGTTGGAACAACCAACCTTACAGTCCACTGGTTCAAACAACCAACCCTACAGTTCACTGGTTGGAACAACCAACCCTACAGCCCACTGGTTGGAAACCGTGTTTGAGTGTATCCATGTTGATAGGTAGAAAGACGGGTGGTTTGTCGTGGTCCAGTTGTTAAAACTGGGGAGGGAAGAGGCGGGGGCAATGTGCAGGTCGATAATCTAGGCTAACTGGTCTGTTGTTGTTCTGTCTTGCTTGTATCTGTTGATTCTGTGTCAGTCTGTTTTTGAATATGTTGTTTTATGACATTCTTGTCTTAACAAATTAGAAGGTGGAAGAAGAAGAAGAAGTAATGTAGAAACAGCAGTAATGTAAAAACAGCAGTAATGTAGAAACATCAGTAATGTAGAAATGGCAGTAATGTAGAAACAGCAGTAATGAAGAATCAACAATAATGTAGAAACGGCAGTAAATGTAGAAACAGCAGTAATGTAGAAACAGCTGTAATGTAGAAACAGCAGTAATGTAGAAACAGCTGTAATGTAGAAACAGCAATAATGTAGAAACAGCAGTAATGTAGAAACAGCTGTACTGTATTGAAAGTTGTATTGTAAAAACAGCAGTAATCTAGAAACTGCACTAAAATAGATACAACAGTAATGAAGTGAAAGTTGTAATGTGGAAACAGAAACAACCTTTGCACCAGTTAGGCCAACAACTGTGTAATCTAGAAATCTGGTTATTTCAGTTCCCATGACAACGCGTCGCTAACGTTTGTCTTAGAATGCTAATATACAGCATCCGAATTCTCCTGATCGAAGTTTTTGCTTTTTCCCAAAACCATTACTATTTTTTTTTTTTTTTTCGAAAGCGAGCAGAGATCTGGTTTGCTAAGAAGATGGAGATGTTAGTTTCAGAGGCTCCACGAACAGGGAGAACCCACAGACACGGTACTGTGACATTTTACTGATTGGGCGGTATCGACTGCTGGTGTCAGGTAAATATAGAAGTCGATATTAAGAAGTCGTATTCGTTCCGCGGTGACCATAATTTGTGTCTTTCAACTTTCACATAGCTTGGTCAGTATTTGGGCCCGACAAACCCTGCTTGTCCTCTGGCTCTCTGGACATTGATTGATCATCTTCTCCCTATAATAATAATAATAATAATAATAATAATAATAATAATAATACGATTTTTTTTTTCAATAACAAAATAAAAACAACTACACGAACAACAGTAACCTGGAAATTCATGTTAAAAGATTCGTGAATGAAAACAATACGCTAAGTGCAGCTGAAGCCTAGAAAACTAAACAGACAAGTCTTGGAGCATCATCATCATGTGCCGTGCCAGGCAACGTTGGCACTCATGTCTCCCCTCAGATCTTGGTCCTTAGTATTTGAAATCAATTCCCCTGATGATGCTCCTATATGGCAATGCATAATGCAAATCAAGCATCGTCTCTCTTAGTCTGTCCCTGCCTGTTCTACCACTGATTTACTTCGCATCTGAATGTTCCTCGTAGTCTTCCTTCTCAACACGTGAACACTGACTGCCCTTTTCTTACAGTTGTATATCTGTTAATTTCATCAGCCATTTCCAATCACTGCTTGTTTCTCTGACTCTGCTCGTCAACAGTTGCGTCTCAGAAACATCTTCTTTTTCTTCTTCTGTCATCTCACTGATACCAGGTTGTAGCTCACAGTTGTCTCACTGGTACCAGGTTGTAGCTCACTGTTGTCTCACTGGTACCAGGTTGTAGCTCACTGTTGTCTCACTGATACCAGGTTGTAGCTCACTGTTGTCTCACTGGTACCAGGTTATAGCTTACTGTTGTCTCACTGATACCAGGTTGTAGCTCACTGTTGTCTCACTAGTACCAGGTTGTAGCTCACTGTTGTCTCACTGATACCAGGTTGTAGCTCACTGTTGTCTCACTGGTACCAGGTTGTAGCTCACTGTTGTCTCACTGATACCAGGTTATAGCTCACTGTTGTCTCACTGGTACCAGGTTGTAGCTTACTGTTGTCTCACTGGTACCAGGTTGTAGCTCACTGTTGTCTCACTGATACCAGGTTATAGCTCACTGTTGTCTCACTGGTACCAGGTTGTAGCTCAGTGTTGTCTCACTGGTACCAGGTTGTAGCTCACTGTTGTCTCACTGGTACCAGGTTATAGCTTACTGTTGTCTCACTGGTACCAGGTTGTAGCTCACTGTTGTCTCACTGGTACCAGGTTGTAGCTTACTGTTGTCTCACTGGTACCAGGTTGTAGCTCACTGTTGTCTCACTGATACCAGGTTATAGCTCACTGTTGTCTCACTGGTACCAGGTTGTAGCTCACTGTTGTCTCACTGGTACCAGGTTGTAGCTCACTGTTGTCTCACTGATACCAGGTTGTAGCTCACTGTTGTCTCACTGATACCAGGTTGTAGCTCACTGTTGTCTCACTGGTACCAGGTTGTAGCTCACTGTTGTCTCACTAATACCAGGTTGTAGCTCACTGTTGTCTCACTGGTACCAGGTTTTAGCTTACAGTTGTCTCACTGATACCAGGTTGTAGCTCACAGTTGTCTCACTGGTACCAGGTTGTAGCTTACTGTTGTCTCACTGATACCAGATTGTAGCTCAGTGTTGTCTCACTGGTACCAGGTTGTAGCTCACTGTTGTCTCACTGATACCAGGTTGTAGCTCACTGTTGTCTCACTGGTACCAGGTTGTAGCTCACTGTTGTCTCACTGATACCAGGTTGTAGCTCACTGTTGTCTCACTGGTACCAGGTTGTAGCTTACTGTTGTCTCACTGATGCCAGGTTGTAGCTCAGTGTTGTCTCACTGGTACCAGGTTGTAGCTCACTGATACCAGGTTGTAGCTTACTATTGTCTCACTGGTACCAGGTTGTAGCTCACTGATACCAGGTTGTAGCTTACTATTGTCTCACTGGTACCAGGTTGTAGCTCACTGTTGTCTCACTGGTACCAGGTTGTAGCTTACTGTTGTCTCACTGGTACCAGGTTGTAGCTTACTGTTGTCTCACTGGTACCAGGTTGTAGCTTACTGTTGTCTCACTGGTACCAGGTTGTAGCTCACTGATACCAGGTTGTAGCTTACTATTGTCTCACTGGTACCAGGTTGTAGCTCACTGTTGTCTCACTGGTACCAGCTCACTGATACCAGGTTGAAGCTTACTGTTGTCTCACTGGTACCAGGTTGTAGCACACTGATACCAGGTTGTAGCTCACTGATACCAGGTTGTAGCTCACTGATAATAGGTTGTAGCTCACTGTTGTCTCACTGGTACCAGGTTGTAGCTCACTTTCGTCTCACTGGTACCAGGTTGTAGCTCACTGTTGTCTCACTGGTACCAGGTTGTAGCTCACAGTTGTCTCACTGGTACCAGGTTGTAGCTCACTTTCGTATCACTGGTACCAGGTTGTAGCTCACTGATAATAGGTTGTAGCTCACTTTCGTCTCACTGATACCAGGTTGTAGCTCACTTTCGTCTCACTGGTACCAGGTTGTAGCTTACAGTTGTCTCACTGGTACCAGGTTGTAGCTCACTTTCGTCTCACTGGTACCAGGTTGGAGCTCACTGATAATAGGTTGTAGCTCACTTTGGTCTCACTGATACCAGGTTGTAGCTCACTTTCGTCTCACTGATACCAGGTTGTAGCTCACTTTCATCTCACTGATACCAGGTTGTAGCTCACTTTCGTCTCACTGATACTAGGTTATAGCTTACAGTTGTCTCACTGGTACCAGGTTATAGCTTACAGTTGTCTCACTGGTACCAGGTTGTAGCTTACAATTGTCTCACTGGTACCAGGTTATAGCTTACAGTTGTCTCACTGGTACCAGGTTGTAGCTTACTGTTGTCTCACTGGTACCAGGTTGTAGCTTACAGTTGTCTCACTGGTACCAGGTTATAGCTTACAGTTGTCTCACTGGTATCAGGTTGTAGCTTACAGTTGTCTCACTGGTACCAGGTTATAGCTTACAGTTGTCTCACTGGTACCAGGTTATAGCTTACAGTTGTCTCACTGGTACCAGGTTGTAGCTTACTGTTGTCTCACTGGTACCATGTTGTAGCTTACAGTTGTCTCACTGATACCATGTTGTAGCTTACAGTTGTCTCACTGGTACCATGTTATAGCTTACAGTTGTCTCACTGGTACTATGTTATAGCTTACAGTTGTCTCACTGATACCATGTTATAGCTTACAGTTGTCTCACTGGTACCATGTTATAGCTTACAGTTGTCTCACTGGTACCATGTTATAGCTTACAGTTGTCTCACTGATACCACCACAGTTGTCTCACTTACCATGTTGTCTCACTGTTACTCACTGGTACCATGTTGTAGCTTACAGTTGTCTCACTGGTACCATGTTGTAGCTTACAGTTGTCTCACTGATACCAGGTTGTAGCTCACAGTTGTCTCACTGGTACCAGGTTATAGCTTACAGTTGTCTCACTGGTACCAGGTTGTAGCTCACTGTTGTCTCACTGGTACCAGGTTGTAGCTTACTGTTGTCTCACTGGTACCAGGTTGTAGCTTACTGTTGTCTCACTGGTACCAGGTTGTAGCTCACTGTTGTCTCACTGGTACCAGGTTGTAGCTTACTGTTGTCTCACTGGTACCAGGTTGTAGCTTACAGTTGTCTCACTGGTACCAGGTTTAGCTTACAGTTGTCTCACTGGTACCAGGTTGTAGCTTAAAGTTGTCTTAATGGTAAAGGGTTGTAGCTTACAGTTGTCTCACTGGTACCAGGTTGTAGCTCACTGTTGTCTCACTGGTACCAGGTTGTAGCTTACTGTTGTCTCACTGGTACCAGGTTGTAGCTTACTGTTGTCTCACTGGTACCAGGTTGTAGCTTACTGTTGTCTCACTGGTACCAGGTTGTAGCTCACTGTTGTCTCACTGGTACCAGGTTGTAGCTTACTGTTGTCTCACTGGTACCATGTTGTAGCTTACAGTTGTCTCACTGATACCATGTTGTAGCTTACAGTTGTCTCACTGGTACCATGTTATAGCTTACAGTTGTCTCACTGGTACTATGTTATAGCTTACAGTTGTCTCACTGATACCATGTTATAGCTTACAGTTGTCTCACTGGTACCATGTTATAGCTTACAGTTGTCTCACTGGTACCATGTTATAGCTTACAGTTGTCTCACTGATACCATTTTATAGCTTACAGTTGTCTCACTGGTACCATGTTATAGCTTACAGTTGTCTCACTGGTACCATGTTGTAGCTTACAGTTGTCTCACTGATACCATGTTGTAGCTCACAGTTGTCTCACTGGTACCATGTTGTAGCTTTCAGTTGTCTCAGTGGTACCAGGTTGTAGCTTACAGTTGTCTCACTGGTACCAGGTTGTAGCTTACAGTTGTCTCACTGATACCAGGTTGCAGCTCACTTTCGTCTCACTGGTACCAGGTTGTAGCTCACTGTTGTCTCACTGGTACCAGGTTGCAGCTCACTTTCGTCTCACTGGTACCAGGTTGTAGCTCAGTGTTGTCTCACTGGTACCAGGTTGTAGCTCACTGTTGTCTCACTGGTACCAGGTTGCGGCTCACTTTCGTCTCAGTTGTCTCACTGGTATCAGGTTGTAGCTCACTGTTGTCTCACTGGTACAAGGTTGTAGCTTACTGTTGTCTCATTGGTACCAGGTTGTAGCTTACTGTTGTCTCACTGGTACCAGGTTGCAGCTCACTTTCGTCTCACTGATACCAGGTTGTAGCTTACTTGTCTAGCTACCAGGTTGTAGCTCTCACTGGTACCAGGTTATAGCTTACAGTTTGTTGTAGCTCACTGTTGCTTACTGTTGTCTCATTGGTACCAGGTTGTAGCTTACTGTTGTCTCACTGGTACCAGGTTGCAGCTCACTTTCGTCTCACTGATACCAGGTTGTAGCTTACTGTTGTCTCATTGGTACCAGGTTGTAGCTCACAGTTGTCTCACTGGTACCAGGTTATAGCTTACAGTTGTCTCACTGGTACCAGGTTGTAGTTGTCTCACTGGTACCAGGTTGTAGCTCACAGTTGTCTCACTGGTACCAGGTTGTAGCTCACTGTTGTCTGTACCAGGTTGTAGCTCACTGTTGTCTCACTGGTACCAGGTTGTAGCTCACTGTTGTCTCACTGGTACCAGGTTGTAGCTTACTGTTGTCTCACTGGTACCAGGTTGTAGCTTACTGTTGTCTCACTGGTACCAGGTTGTAGCTTACTGTTGTCTCACTGGTACCAGGTTATAGCTCACTGTTGTCTCACTGGTACCAGGTTGTAGCTCACTTTCGTCTCACTGGTACCAGGTTGTAGCTCACTGTTGTCTCACTGGTACCAGGTTGTAGCTTACTGTTGTCTCACTGGTACCAGGTTGTAGCTTACTGTTGTCTCACTGGTACCAGGTTGTAGCTACCAGGTTGTAGCTCACTTGTCTCACTGGTACCAGGTTGTAGCTTACTGTTGTCTCACTGGTACCAGGTTGTAGCTTACTGTGTGTTGTAGGTTGTAGCTTACTGTTGTCTCACTGGTATCAGGTTGTAGCTTACTGTTGTCTCACTGGTACCAGGTTGTAGCTCAGTGTTGTCTCACTGGTACCAGGTTATAGCTTACTGTTGTCTCACTGGCACCAGGTTATAGCTCACTGTTGTCTCACTGATACCAGGTTGTAGCTCAGTGTTTTCTCACTGCTACCAGGTTGTAGCTCAGTGTTGTCTCACTGGTACCAGGTTATAGCTCACTGTTTTCTTACTGGTACCAGGTTATAGCTCACTGTTGTCTCACTGATACCAGGTTGTAGCTTACTGTTGTCTCACTGGTACCAGGTTGTAGCTCAGTGTTGTCTCACTGGTACCAGGTTATAGCTCACAGTTGTCTCACTGGTACCAGGTTGTACCTCACTGTTGTCTCACTGGTACCAGGTTGTACCTCACTGTTGTCTCACTGGTACCAGGTTGTAGCTCACTGTTGTCTCACTGATACCAGGTTATAGCTCACAGTTGTCTCACTGGTACCAGGTTATAGCTCACAGTTGTCTCACTGGTACCAGGTTATAGCTCACTGTTGTCTCACTGGTACCAGGTTGTAGCTCACTGTTGTCTCACTGATACCAGGTTATAGCTCACAGTTGTCTCACTGGTACCAGGTTATAGCTCACTGTTGTCTCACTGGTACCAGGTTGTAGCTCACTGTTGTCTCACTGATGCCAGGTTGTAGCTCACTTTCGTCTCACTGGTACCATGTTGTAGCTTTCAGTTGTCTCACTGGTGCCAGGTTGCAGCTCACTGTTGTCTCACTGGTGCCAGGTTGCAGCTCACTGTTGTCTCACTGGTAGCAGGTTGTAGCTCACTGTTGTCTCACTGGTACCAGGTTGTAGCTCACTGTTGTCTCACTGGTACCAGGTTGTTGCTTACTGTTGTCTCACTGGTACCAGGTTGTTGCTTACTGTTGTCTCACTGGTACCAGGTTGTAGCTCAGTGTCCTGGTTGTCTATATTTGTCTTGCTTGGATTTGTTCCTCTTTTTAGCAGGTTTCAGCTACATAATTTATCCATTTTTGTCTTCCCCTCTTCCTCCTAAACGTTCTGCTGTGTGGAAAAAAGAGGGCGGAGGAGGGGAAACATTCGGGGATGGGCAGTTCTGGCATCGTTGATTATCAACTCAGATTTAATGCATTTACCTTGTCTATGTGTGTGTGTGTGTGTGTGTGTGTTTTGTGTGAGTGTCTCATTACCACCTTCTATTCTGTGCTGTATGCCCGAATTCAATGTCTGTTACTCTCTCTCCCTCCCTCCCTCCCTCCCTCTCTCTCTCTCTCTCTCTCTCTCTCTCTCTCTCTCTCTCTCTCTCTTTCTCTCTGCTATCATCACCTGATGTCTTGAACTCTTTGCCCTGAATTCGCATCTGTCCTCGCTCTCTCTCGCTCTCTCTCTCTCTCTCTCGCTCTCTCTCTCTCTCTCTCTCTCTCTCTCTCTCTCTCTCTCTCTCTTTCTCTGCTATCATCACCTGATGTCTTGAACTCTTTGCCCTGAATTCGCATCTGTCCTCGCTCTCTCTCGCTCTCTCTCTCTCTCTCTCGCTCTCTCTCTCTCTCTCTCTCTCTCTCTCTCTCTCTCTCTTTCTTATTGTCTGCCATCATCACCTTATGTCCTTACTTTCTGGCCTGATTCCGTCTCTGTGCCGCTCCCCTCTCTCTCTCTCTCTCCGCCATCTTCACCTAATGTCCCGTGCTCTCTGCCCTGATTCCATGTCTGTCCCCCTCCCCTCTCTCTCTTTCTCTCTCTCTCTCTCTCTCTCTCTCTCTCTCTCTCTCTCTCTCTCTCTATCCGCCATCTTCACCTAATGTCCCGTGCTCTCTGTCCTGATTCCGTGTCTGTCCCCCTCCCCTCTCTCTCTCTTTCTCTCTCTCTCTCTCTCTCTCTCTCTCTCTCTCTCTCTCTCTCTCTCTCTCTCTCTCCGCCATCTTCACCTAATGTCCCGTGCTCTCTGCCCTGATCTCGTGTCTGTCCCCCTTCTCTCTCTCTCTCTCTCTCTCTCTCTCTCTCTCTCTCTCTCTCTCTCTCTCTCTCTCTCTCTCTCCGCCATCTTCACCTAATGTCCCGTGCTCTCTGCCCTGATCTCGTGTCTGTCCCCCTCCCCTCTCTCTCTCTTTCTCTCTCTCTCTCTCTCTCTCCGCCATCTTCACCTAATGTCCCGTGCTCTCTGCCCTGATCTCGTGTCTGCCCCCCTCCTCTCTCTCTCTCTCTCTCTCTCTCTCTCTCTCTCTCTCTCTCTCTCTCTCTCTCTCTCTCCGCCATCTTCACCTAATGTCCTGTGCTCTCTGCCCTGATCTCATGTCTGTCCCCCTCCTCTCTCTCTCTCTCTCTCTCTCTCTCTCTCTCTCTCTCTCTCTCTCTCTCTCTCTCCGCCATCTTCACCTAATGTCCCGTGTTCTCTGCCCTGATCTCGTGTCTGCCCCCCTCCTCTCTCTCTCTCTCTCTTCGCCATCTTCACCTAATGTCCCGTGCTCTCTGCCGTGGTATCGCTCACGCTTGGCTAAACGATTTTCTCCCGCCAAACTGTCATAATTGTAAACAACAAAATCCAATTTCATTATAATACGTCACAGTAGTCGCCCACGCCAGCAGCCGAGGCGAGGACACACGTCATTACCAGCCTGGAGGGTCAGGTCAAGGACAGCGTTGATGCAGTTGCTATAGCAGCGACAAGTTGCTCGTTGTCATTGAGACAATGAGATTAAAGTCTTCCTCGCGAGAGCACACTAACTGATCGTATGTCCTCACAGATTCTGCCGGCTTGAAGGCCTCGAACCCCGGTCTGCAAGATGGCTCGGGAAGTGGGCTGTTCTTATTATGAGCCACAACTCTGTAGTCCTACAGGACAGAATACCCAGACACAACTCTGTAGTCCTGTAGGACTGAATACCCAGACACAACTCTGTAGTCCTGCAGGACAGAATACACAGACACAACTCTGTAGTCCTGCAGGACAGAATACCCAGACACAACTCTGTAGTCCTACAGGACAGAATACCCAGACACAACTCTGTAGTCCTGCAGGACAGAATACCCAGACACAACTCTGTAGTCATACAGGACTGAATACCCAGACACAACTCTGTAGTCCTGTAAGACTGAATACCCAAACACAACTCTGTAGTCCTACAGGACAGAATACCCAGACACAACTCTGTAGTCCTACAGGACAGAATACCCAGACACAACTCTGTAGTCGTGCAGGACAGAATACCCAAACACAACTCAATAGTCGTGCAGGACAGAATACCCAAACACAACTCTGTAGTCCTACAGGACAGAATACCCAAACACAACTCTGTAGTCCTACGAGACAGAATACCCAGACACAACTCTGTAGTCCTACAGGACAGAATACCCAGACACAACTCTGTAGTCCTACGGGACAGAATACCCAGACACAACTCTGTAGTCCTACAGGACAGAATACCCAGACACAACTCTGTAGTCCTACGGGACAGAATACCCAGACACAACTCTGTAGTCCTACGGGACAGAATACCCAGACACAACTCTGTAGTCCTACAGGACAGAATACCCAGACACAACTCTGTAGTCCTACAGGACAGAATACCCAGACACAACTCTGTAGTCCTACAGGACAGAATACCCAGACACAACTCTGTAGTCCTACAGGACAGAATACCCAGACACAACTCTGTAGTCCTACAGGACAGAATACCCAGACACAACTCTGTAGTCCTACGGGACAGAATACCCAGACACAACTCTGTAGTGCTACAGGACAGAATACCCAGACACAACTCTGTAGTCCTACGGGACAGAATACCCAGACACAACTCTGTAGTCCTACAGGACAGAATACCCAAACACAACTCTGTAGTCCTACAGGACTGAATACCCAGACACAGCTCTGTAGTCCTACAGGACAGAATACCCAGCCACAACTCTGTAGTCCTACAGGACTGAATACCCAGACACAACTCTGTAGTCCTACGGGACAGAATACCCAGACACAACTCTGTAGTCCTACAGGACAGAATACCCAGACACAACTCTGTAGTCCTACAGGACAGAATACCCAGACACAACTCTGTAGTCCTGTAGGACTGAATACCCAGACACAACTCTGTAGTCCTACGGGACAGAATACACAGACACAACTCTGTAGTCCTGCAGGACAGAATACCCAGACACAACTCTGTAGTCCTACAGGACAGAATACCCAGACACAACTCTGTAGTCCTACAGGACTGAATACCCAGACACAACTCTGTAGTCCTGTAGGACTAAATACCCTAACACAACTCTGTAGTCCTGCAGGACAGAATACTCAGACACAACTCTGTAGTCCTGTAAGACTGAATACCCAAACACAACTTTGTAGTCCTACAGGACAGAATACCCAGCCACAACTCTGTAGTCCTACAGGACAGAATACCCAGACACAACTCTGTAGTCCTGTAGGACTGAATACCCAGACACAACTCTGTAGTCCTGCAGGACAGAAAACCCAGCCACAACTCTGTAGTCCTGCAGGACAGAATACCCAGCCACAACTCTGTAGTCCTACAGGACAGAATACCCAGCCACAACTCTGTAGTCCTACAGGACAGAATACCTAGCCACAACTCTGTAGTCCTACAGGACTGAATACCCAGACACAACTCTGTAGTCCTGTAGGACTGAATACCTAGTTTACCCATGTCAACCAGAAGGCATAACGGACGGGACAGAGGGGCAGGGATCGACCAGCAAGAAGACGGGTAAAGGATACAAGTGAAAGCTTGGGTCGGAAAGTCAGGCGGGAGATATGGTTGCTATGTATGAGGACAACAACTGCACACCTTGAAGAAGTTAGTCGACTCTATCATTGAGTTGATCATTGAAAGCAATAAATATTAGACTAGATATGTTTTCAATGTTATCGTTTACAAAGTCTTTCTAAGGCATAATCATTATATTGTAGTCCTTCTCCAGCCTTTACTGTCATTTCTTCAACAGAACAAACATACCCTACCCCTCCGGCCTCGTCTCGCAGTGAAGTCTCATCACATTCTATTGTCTCCTCCTCCCCCTCCTCCACACCCGCCTCCACATCCGCCCATCCTCATGGAACCAGCCCTTCAGAACACATCCGACCGTCGACTGCTACTCCATCCTGTGTGTCTTTCTGCTGTTGTTTTGTCCCCCCCCCCCCCCCCTTCCCTCGTCCTTCTCCCTCTCGCCCCACGACAGTTCTTCAACGTCTAGTCTGCATCCGTCCCAAGCCTCGCTCACAGGAAACTAGACAATTAGAACCATATAGTATGTAATGTGTGTGTGTGCATGTATGTTTACGTATGTATGCATGCATGTATGTATGTATGTGTGTGTGATTTATGTGTGTATGTGTGTATTATGTGTGTTTATGTATGTATATATGTTGGTGTATGTATGTTGATGTATGTAAGTATGTGGATGTGTGTGTGTATGTATGTATGTATGTAAGTAAGTATGTATGTATGTATGTATGTATGTATGTATGTATGTATGTATGTATGTATGTATGTATGTATGTATCTGTGTGTGTGTGTGTCCGTGTGTCTGTGTGTCTGTGTGTCCGTGTGTCTGTGTGTCTGTGTGCCCGTGTGTCTGTGTGTCCGTGTGTCTGTGTGTCCGTGTGTCTGTGTGTCTGTGTGTCCGTGTGTCTGTGTGTCTGTGTGTCTGTGTGTCTGTGTGTCCGTGTGTCTGTGTGTTTGTGTGTCTGTGTGTCCGTGTGTCTGTGTGTCTGTGTGTCCGTGTGTCTGTGTGTCTGTGTGTCTGTGTGTCTGTGTGTCTGTGTGTCCGTGTGTCCGTGTGTCTGTGTGTCCGTGTGTCTGTGTGTCCGTGTGTCTGTGTGTCCGTGTGTCTGTGTGTCCGTGTGTCTGTGTGTCCGTGTGTCTGTGTGTCTGTGTGTCTGTGTGTCCGTGTGTCTGTGTGTCTGTCCACGTCTGCCAACATCATCTAGCGATACCCGTCGCTTCTCTCTGATACGTCCACCCTACACATCTCTATCTCTCTTTCAATTCACCCCCTTCTCTCTCTCTCTCTCTCTCTCTCTCTCTCTCTCTCTCTCTCTCTCTCTCTCTGCCTCCGCCTCTCTCTCTCTCTCTCTCTCTCTCTCTTTCTCTCCCTCTCTCTCTCTGCCTCCGCCTCTCTCTCCCAACTCGCCAAGCGACACAAATATGCTAGCCTGAAAATCCTCAAACTGAGTTGTCTCTCACACGCATGGATGCCAGATTGGGTCTACAAGAGGATCAACTAGTTCACAAGCACGGATGTCAGATTGGGTCTACAAGAGAATCAACTAGTTCACACGCACGGATGCCAGATTGGGTCTACAAGAGGATCAACTAGTTCACAAGCACGGATGCCAGATTGTGTCTACAAGAGGATCAACTAGTTCACAAGCATGGATGTCAGATTGGGTCTACAAGAGAATCAACTAGTTCACACGCACGGATGCCAGATTGGGTCTACAAGAGGATCAACTAGTTCACAAGCACGGATGCCAGATTGGGTCTACAAGAGAATCAACTAGTTCACAAGCATGGATGTCAGATTGGGTCTACAAGAGAATCAACTAGTTCACAAGCACGGATGTCAGATTGGGTCTACAAAAGGATCAACTGGTTCACAAATAACAATTAGATGAGTGAGGGGCACGCAGGAAGCATATTTTGTTCCATAAACATGAGGTGATAAATATGGCATAATGGTTGCCCACAATCATGTCTCAAAGAAGAGTACTTTCCCGTGAAAGGAAAAGCGTTGTTTCATGCTGGCTCGGTGAACTTTAACCTTTTCCTATCTCCACACACAGGGGCGTGGTTCTATCTGTAAGAAACAAACCTGGGATGGATTCCTCTGTTGACAAGAATTAGGTGCCCGCCAATCAAACACCGACCGTTCCTTATTACCACTAATAGGATTTTCTGTTGGTAAATTTAGAAAAGGATATAATTCTGAATGTGAGTACTACCAATATCTGCGTGTATTTCTGTTCTAGTGTTTATAAAGTATGGCACACTGCAAGAGATACTTGAAGATCTTCAACAGCAATATTATCATCTTTTTGTCTTTTTGTGTGTCGCATATAGCTCGCTATCTATTTATTCACTAGCTGTACCCGGCCACGCGTTGCTGTGGCCCAAAATGGTGAAATGGAGAGGAAAGAAAATAGCTCCGAGCTAACAGTGTCTGTCATACCTCCCTCCACCCCCCCCCCCCCTCCCCCCTCTTCGCCTCGACGCAGTCATATCTCCCTCTCCGAAGGATTGGAAAATCATCCATGGCGAAATTATTAAAATAGAAATAGATAAGAAATAAGAACTTTAAAATAATATATTAAGCTCTCTCAGCTAACTGTGTTTGGCATAACACCCCCCCCCCTCCCCCAATCATATCATCTTCTCCGAAGGATGGGAAAGTCACCGTGTAACAAAATATTGTAACTAAATTGAGCATTGCATCCGTATCGTATCGTATCGTATAAAATCAAACAAAAATTTCAAGCTTAGTCCTTTTTTAGCCGCCTGATGGCCTGCTTTTTCAAGGACGGTTCCTTTGCTATCTTATTTTATTTATATTCCTTGTGGTGAGCACTTTCACCTGAGTTTGTTCATTTGTTGCCTAAGTTCTGGTTCTGAGGGGCCTGGTTCCTGTTTAATTGGCTTATTTGCTAGCTTTTGCATCGTCCATCTGTGTTAGCACCAAGTCAGTTCGAAGTCACACCACCACGAAACAAACAGTTCCGCATACTGAGCGCCCTAAAACACGGCCCCCACAGGACGACTGTCACAATCTTGTTGTTGTGTGCAGCCGTTAGATAAGTAGAGGAGGTAACAAAGGTTGCAAAAAAATTAGAACGCCCGAAGGTGCAAAGATATTGGATAGCTAGATCGGAAGATGGAGAGAGACAGATAGCTTGCTAGGTTGAGGAAGAGGTCCTTGGTGAGTTGAGTCCTGCACACTGCCTGCTCTGCCTGGGTTGATCTGAAAATAGACTGATTTACATTTTAGATACATAGGGGAAGGGACGGGTGAAGTTATCAGAGTAGCGTAGTAGCCTGGAATTCCACAGGTGCTGGTCCCCTTATTGTGCAATGCCCTTTTAGCTGGTTTGCCTCAGGGCGTCGGGCGGCCTTTGGTGGGTTTCCTCGGTTTTTAGCTGAAAATGAGTTTATTAACATTGAAACATATGTGGGAGGGGCGGGGAGTTTACAAAATGAAATGCATAACAGACTGAAATCCACGAGTGCTGGTCCCCTTCTTGAGCATTGCATCCGTGTCCACCCAGACTTAAATAGGTAGCATTATCTTGTACAGATAAGTAAATGTAGCCAGTGTAACAGCTACCACATCACCCACCCAGTACCAGTACTACTGCAGCCACAACCACCACCGCCATCACAACAACAAGAACAACAAAACCTGTCACTACAGTCTGTGTAGGTCGGTGTAGAAAAGACTATTTAGTTTGATTTTGCCCCGGACATAGGGGAAAAAAACTTCATCACGTAAACAGTGATGGAACCCACAGTGAAAAGTATACTATACTCACGAATAGCGGAGAAAAATACCCCGCACCCGTTATCTGTCCCTCTCTGATGGAACGATTTTTAACTGACCTTGGCATCCGTGTCCACCCAAACTAAACTGGACTGTAAGCCGCCTTAGTTAACAGTTTCTGTCATCGCCGAATAGTTTTTGATCGAGAAGCATCGCGGGGAGGCTAATTAGGACCTAACTGAAATCGGATGTCTTTGGGCTAAAGGTGCATATATCGACAGCCTAGCTGTAAAACACAACACAACGTGGCAACCACCCTTTTAAGGGAAAAAGAACAATTATCACCCAGCGGGGAATCGAACATCGGTCACCCGCGTGAAGAATGACATACTATACTACCGACGACTGAAGAGTTTAGATCAGATATCGCAGCCTAGCTGTAAACCACAACACAACGTGCCAACGGCCCTCTCGAGGGCGAACGCAGATTACCCGTGACATGACCATTGAGCATCACGTCGCCGATGTGGCAGGCTAGCTGTAAACCCTAAAACCGAAAAAGTAGTAGATATCGCAGCCTAGTCATAAACCACAACAACACGTTCCAGCCGTCCAGTTAAGGGCTAAAAAACAAAAATTATATCACCTAGCGGGGAATCGAACGCGGGTCACCTGCATGATAGGCAGAATAGCTACCAACTACGCTACCAAACACTCAATCAAATGAAATTATATAATAAGGCAAAGTTCAATAAGAGCTCAGCAGTCAAACATGGCAAATGAACTAAAAACAAATCCGGGCCGGCAACGAAACAAATAATGATTTGACCGTTGTTGGAGCTACGTCGTTCGTGTTTGTGCGATTTTCTGATTTAAAAAATCACGCTTTGAGTCAAAGGCAACGTTGTGTGCAAATTTGAAAGCAATCGGTTCAGTAGTTTCTGAGTTTTCAGCTAATAACATCGGAAAATTAACATTTTTAAAAAAATATAGATTCCGTTGAATGTGTGTGTATTTGTTTGTTTTTTGTATATATATATATATATATATATATATATATATATATATATATATATATATATATATAAAGACACTGGACTGGTCAAATAGGCAGTATTAGCCTGACCGCCTTGTCTCCTTGAAGATTTTCTAGAACGCTACAACATCCACAGATGCAGCCCAACAAAATGCTTTAGGAAGAAAACATCAGGAGGATGGCGTGGAAGACGATGATGATAACGGCAAAAATAGATAAGGATGTTTCTGAATACGATAGTGAACATGGTTACGATCAGTACGATGATGATAACGGCAAAAATAGATAAGGATGTTTCTGAATGCGATAGTGAACATGGTGAAAATCAGTACGATGATGATAACGGCAAAAATAGATAAGGATGTTTCTGAATACGATAGTGAACATGGTGACGATCAGTACAATGATGATAACGGCAAAAAAAAGATAAGGATGTTTCTAAATACGATAGTGAACATGGTGACGATCAGTACGATGATGATAACGGCAAAAATAGATAAGGATGTTTCTGAATGCGATAGTGAACATGGTGAAAATCAGTACGATGATGATAACGGCAAAAATAGATAAGGATGTTTCTGAATACGATAGTGAACATGGTGACGATCAGTACAATGATGATAACGGCAAAAAAAGATAAGGATGTTTCTAAATACGATAGTGAACATGGTGACGATCAGTACGATGATGATAACGGCAAAAATAGATAAGGATGTTTCTGAATACGATAGTGAACATGGTAACGATCAGTACGATGGTGATAACGGCAAGAAAAGATAAGGATGTTTCTGAATACGATAGTGAACATGGTGACGATCAGTACAATGATGATAACGGCAAAAAAAGATAAGGATGTTTCTAAATACGATAGTGAACATGGTGACGATCAGTACGATGATGATAACGGCAAAAATAGATAAGGATGTTTCTGAATACGATAGTGAACATGGTTACGATCAGTCCGATGATGATAACATCAAAAATAGATAAGGATGTTTCTGAATACGACAGTGGACATGGTAATAATCAGTACGATGATGAGAAATGTGTAGCTTGTGTTGATGAAGATCTTGATGAAGATGATGAAGATGTCGATGAAGATATCGATGAAGATGTTGAGTAAGATGTTGATGTCGATGAAGATGTTGATGAAGATGTTGATGAAGGTGTTGATGAAGATGTTGACGAAGATGTTTAAAAAAAACAACCGTCACGATGATTTCATGATGATGTTGATGAAAATGTTCATGATGATGTCGATGAAGATGTTGATGAAGATGTTGATGAAGATGTTCATGATGATGACGACTACGATGTCGATAAGATAAGGGCAACGACCTCAGTGGTGAAGAAACTACATTTCAATCACGCCAACAAAGCTACACAAGAGTACAACAACTACGCAACATCTCCTGTCCTGTAACAACCAAAAACAACTATGCAACATCTCCTGTCCTGTAACAACCAAAAACAACTATGCAACATCTCCTGTCCTGTAACAACCAAAAACAACTATGCAACATCTCCTGTCCTGTAACAACCAAAAACAACTATGCAACATCTCCTGTCCTGTAACAACCAAAAACAACTATGCAACATCTCCTGTCCTGTAACAACCAAAAACAACTATGCAACATCTCCTTACTTGTAACAACCAAAAACATGTGTGCAACATCTCCTGTCATTCAACAACCAACAGCAATTGTGCAACATCTCCTGTCTTGCAAAAAAAACCAACAACAACCATGCGATGTCTTCTGTTATGTAACAACCAACAACAACCGAGTAACATCTCTTGTTCTGTAACAACAACTATGCAACATCTCCTGTCCTGTAACAAACAGCAACTGTGCACTATCTTCTACCTGTGTAACAAACAACTTTGCAACATCTCATGGCCTGTAACAGCCAACAGCACACTACACACATGCAAACACTCACCGTGTCACCTGACTTGTGTATTCATATTCCCGATATCACTGACCAATGCCACATTCTGGTGACATGTGTCATGTCATCATGAAACTCGGTTCATAGAAAGACAGAAAGCACAGAAAAGCTGCAACATAAATCATTGAAGTGATACAGCCCCATGAGCCGAGCCTCTCGCATGGTGCCGCGAGTCGGGAGGGTATCCAGCCATCGAGGGATCGAAGAGGGCCGCGCTGCTTGTGTGCGGTCAAGAAAACTGAGAGATGCCGCTTCTTAAGACAACAGCCAAGATGGGGAAATGAGCAGTGTTGCCACTTTGGATCTTTTATATCCAAATTTAGATCTTTTTCATTGCATTTAGATACTGTTTTTGATGTTTAGATAGTAAATATTTTTCTAGATACTTTTCATATGGATTTAGATATTTTATAGATTTTTGTTTTCCTTCATTGTCAATATAATAATTACTGTGTAAAATATTTACTACAATATTTTTGTTTTGGTCTGGCACGTACATTGTGACAACTGCCATTACTTGAACTTTGAACTCTCACTGGGGTCAACGCACAAATATCTGGCAGCCCCGGTACTGATTAATAAAGACGCGCGTAAATCATACTAACTTTTATTGTGTGGTAAGTTTCTACCACTTTCGTCCAATTTAGGACAAAATTTTTTGATTATTTGAAGCCCCACCCTGGCTTTTGCCAGGGGCTGCAATATAGGCAGGCCATAAATATGGCCAGTTGTCTGAACGCGGTTTCTGGGACCTCTCCACAGCGATCCTCATCCACATGGTGGCACTTGTGTGACGTCCTAGTGGGGTAGAAAGTCAGTCAGTCAGTCATACTAACTTTGTTTCAACCGTATCCTCACTGTGCTGATTTGCGTTTCTTTTTCATGTGATTAACAAAATTAAATGCACAGTGACAAATTAAAAACATTGCGACTGATACTTCAACTTTTGATGATTCATTTATCAGTATAGTTCTAAAAACAGATGTCAGCGGTGTAATATCTTTAAATGAAACTGCAGTTTTATGCTTTTTTAGTCTCTGCATGACTCTTTGAGTTTTGTATTTTCGCTTTAATTTCACACTTGCAGTACTTACAACAAGCTTTGGTCATATCCCCAGTTTTTAATTTTGTCATCATGCAACCACTCTTTCCAAATTGTTTGCTCATACTTTACTTTTGGCATGTTGAAAGGTTTTTTCAAAGTGAAAGCCACATTCTTATGTCCTTTTGTTTTTAAATCATCAATTTTTGATTCGATTTAATATCCAAGGTGTGGCTTAGGATCCAAATAGCTCTCTATAGTGCAAGTGAGCAAATCAGCTTTAGAAGTTGGCAACACCAGTCTTTTAATGAAATAGCAAGGTGAGATCATCAAGTAATTTAACTTTATCAACAAGTTTAGATTCGGACAGTTTATTAACCTTTTGCATTTCCATTAGAATAGGTTACAAAAAGAGAATAAATGACAAATTTTTTTCATCACTGTACATTCCATATAGTATTTCAGCTGTATAGCACTTTTCACTTTGTCTTGTTATTTCAAAGTGTGTCTTCAACTTCAGCCATTGCTTCACAATTATTTTAACAGCTGGTTAAATTTATAACCATCTAGTTTTGCAATCTGACAGAATTTTTGATGGTGTGCAACCATCATTCAAGGCTGTAGTATATAATGTATTGTATTGCTGTAGTCTGACAAATGATTTGGAAAACCAGTAAAGTGTTTCAGCAATAAGGTATTCCAAATTCCTTGGTAAATATTTAGATGAAGCATGTGATAATGCTAGCTGCAATGAACGATGCATACATTTTATAAGTATTAACGATGGGTTAGCTTCCTTCAACTTGGCATAAACGCCATTGTTTATACCAACCATCACTGAAGCATTATCAGTACCAATTACAGCCAAATTCTTCAAGCCTAACTGTTTGCTGATTAAAAGGTCCTTCGGTTCCTAAACTATACTTTCTACACCACACCTTTCAAATTGAACTAGTCCATGATTTTTTACAAATCGATCAAATGGTCACAGTTTGAAATTGCACAGTGACAAATTAAAAACATTGCGACTGATACTTCAACTTTTGATGATTCATTTATCAGTATAGTTCTGAAAACAGATGTCAGCGGTGTAATATCTTTAAATGAAACTGCAGTTTTATGCTTTTTTAGTCTCTGCATGACTCTTATCATGTCTGCCATGATACTACCCCACTCAAATGCTGACGTAGAAAGGGTTTTCAGTGCTAGGAATTATATCAAATCTAATCTAAAAAACAGGATGAAATTTGACCCCTTAAATGATATCGTGCCATTAAAATTCGGCCTGATTAGACTAGAGAAATAAGCCTACTGTTCCACTTATAAAGAAAATTTGAAAAGCTAAAGCATACCAGGGTCATTTTGGATCTGAAGCTTTAACTTCATTATCCAAGCTAAGTTTATCCTGTGGATCTTTTGAGGCAGACTTCAGTGAAGGTGAGGACATGATTATGTAGGGTAAGTCATAAAAAAAAGCTATGTAATTTTTGACTTTTTCAATTTGGATGTTTTTTCTAGATCTTTTCCATGCAGACAGATCTTTTTAGATATTTTTTGACACCGTTTGGGATATTTTTTGTCAAAGAAAAGTGGCAACACTGGAAATGAGCAGGGACATGGAGCAGGCAGGCAAACTGACATCTATTTGTTGACGCATCGTTGGCTGGCATCTCCGTCGCCTGCATTGTCTATGAGGAGGATTTTATTTATTTTAGTGTCGATTAAACGGTTGATCAGATCAGACTTGACATTTATGGAGATCGAAATCCGGTCTTCTGATCGTACGTCAATGGTAGCGGTTACTCTAATTGGGTCCTAGTTGATAGAACCATTGCAGGCTTCTATGGAGCTGGAAGAGGGAGTTGTGGTGGGAGGAAAAGAGAAAGGACGTGAGGGTAAGGGGGGAGGGGTTGTGGTGAGGGTGGGAAGAGGACGTGGGGGGACGTGAGGGTAAGGGGGGGGGGGTTGTGGTAGGGGGGGGGGGCGTGAGGGTAAGGGGGGAGGGTGTGGTGGGGGCGTGAGGGGACGTGAGGGTAAGGGGGAGGGTGTGGTGAGGGTGGGAAGAGCTAACGTGAGGGTAAGGGGGAAAGGGTTGTAGTGAGGGTGGGAAGAGAGAACGTGAGGGTAAGGGGGAGGGAGCTGTGGTGGGGGGCGTGAGGGGACATGAGGGTAAGAGGGATGGTGTGGTGAGGGCGTGAGGGGACGTGAGGGTAAGGGGGAGGGTGTGGTGGGGGCGTGAGGGGACGTGAGGATAAGGGGGAGGGGGTTGTGGTGGGGAGGGGAAGTTTTGGAATGTGAGGGTAAAGGGGAGGGGTTGTGGTGTGAGGAAAAGAGAGGGTAACGTAAGGGTTAAGATGGGGAAGGGGGGGGGGGGGCAGAGCCATCTTAAAACATGGGTTAACTGAGCACTTAATCGGCTGCCACAGGAGCATAGGGTCCTATGCTAATCTATATATGTGCAAAAAAACTTGCCATAAATCATAATATGTTTAGCGATGAAATTAATTCTGTGTAATATAAAATATTTGAAACTCAGGCAGAGTTTGTAAAACAGCTGGTGTAGAAAATGTGAAGACAAGGTATTTAAGAAACGATATTTTCAAACGTGAACTGAGAAATGGCGAGTGTGGAGAGTGTCAACGGTTGCTCTATTCACAGCCATAAACAAGGTATGTTTCTTGACATATGGATAATAGTATCGACCATTTACATTTCATTCCGATGAGTGTTTGTCGTAGGGGCCTCAATACACTGGTTTGCCCTGGGGCCTATAATGCTGTTGGGACGGCTCAGTGGTTGAAGCAGTTTGTTACCTGTTACTTGTTACTTGTTGCCTGTTACTTGTTACTTGTTACCTGTTACTTGTTGCCTGTTACTTGTTACTTGTTACCTGTTACCTGTTACTTGTTGCCTGTTACTTGTTACCTGTTACTTGTTACTTGTTACCTGTTACCTGTTACCTGTTACTTGTTACCTGTTACTTGTTACCTGTTACTTGTTACTTGTTACCTGTTACCTGTTACTTGTTACCTGTTACCTGTTACTTGTTGCCTGTTACTTGTTACTTGTTACTTGTTACCTGTTACTTGTTACCTGTTACTTGTTACCTGTTACCTGTTACCTGTTACTTGTTACCTGTTACCTGTTACTTGTTGCCTGTTACCTGTTACTTGTTACTTGTTGCCTGTTACTTGTTACTTGTTACCTGTTACTTGTTGCCTGTTACCTGTTACCTGTTACTTGTTGCCTGTTACTTGTTACTTGTTACCTGTTACCTGTTACTTGTTGCCTGTTACTTGTTACCTGTTACTTGTTACTTGTTACCTGTTACCTGTTACCTGTTACTTGTTACCTGTTACCTGTTACTTGTTGCCTGTTACCTGTTACTTGTTACTTGTTGCCTGTTACTTGTTACTTGTTACCTGTTACTTGTTGCCTGTTACCTGTTACCTGTTACTTGTTGCCTGTTACTTGTTACTTGTTACCTGTTACCTGTTACTTGTTGCCTGTTACTTGTTACCTGTTACTTGTTACTTGTTACCTGTTACCTGTTACCTGTTACTTGTTACCTGTTACTTGTTACCTGTTACCTGTTACTTGTTACCTGTTACCTGTTACTTGTTACCTGTTACCTGTTACCTGTTACTTGTTGCCTGTTACTTGTTACTTGTTGCCTGTTACTTGTTACTTGTTACTTGTTACCTGTTACTTGTTACCTGTTACTTGTTACCTGTTACTTGTTACTTGTTACCTGTTACCTGTTACCTGTTACTTGTTACCTGTTACCTGTTACCTGTTACTTGTTGCCTGTTACTTGTTACTTGTTACCTGTTACTTGTTACCTGTTACTTGTTACTTGTTACCTGTTACTTGTTACTTGTTACCTGTTACCTGTTACCTGTTACTTGTTACTTGTTACCTGTTACCTGTTACTTGTTACCTGTTACTTGTTACTTGTTACCTGTTACCTGTTACCTGTTACTTGTTACCTGTTACCTGTTACTTGTTGCCTGTTACTTGTTACTTGTTGCCTGTTACTTGTTACCTGTTACTTGTTACCTGTTACTTGTTGCCTGTTACTTGTTACTTGTTACTTGTTACTTGTTACTTGTTACCTGTTACTTGTTACCTGTTACTTGTTACCTGTTACTTGTTACTTGTTACTTGTTACCTGTTACTTGTTACCTGTTACTTGTTACTTGTTACTTGTCACTCGTTATCCATATTGATATTCTAACATATCAGTCCTTCATGTTACTTCCTCCAATTCAGCAGCCATCTCAGTGTCTCCATGCCCAATTTGCCTAGTAGCAGATGATTTAAATATCCTTTTTCTTTACTACGCAACCGGTTTCCGCTTGCGTGTCGTCGTTTAATTCCCATGTCCCATAATATGCCATGCGACGGCCTAGAGCCACGCCATCACAGTTTAAGAGCCCCTGTACCACGACGTTCCAGAGCCACGCGTTCACAGTTTAAGAGCCCCTGAACCACGACGCCACAGAGCCACGTCTTTACAGTTTAAGAGCCCCTGTACCACGACGTTCCAGAGCCACGCGTTCACAGTTTAAGAGCCCCTGAACCACGACGCCACAGAGCCACGTCTTTACAGTTTAAGAGCCCCTGTACCACGACGCCACAGAGCCACGCGTTCACAGTTTAAGAGCGCCTGTACCACGACGCCCTAGAGCTACGCCTTCACAGTTTAAGAGCGCCTGTACCACGACGCCCCAGATCCACGCCTTAACAGTTTAAGAGCCCCTGTACCACGACGCCACAGAGCCACGCGTTCACGGTTTAGGAGCGCCTGTACCACGACGCCCTAGAGCCACGCCTTCACAGTTTAAGAGCCCCTGTTCGAAAGTGCCAGAGAACACACAACAATAAAACGGTGACATGAACACAGATAGGGATCGTGCGACAAGAAAATACGGCCAGCCAGGAATGTGTCGCTTAGTCGGTCATAGATCAAGATAGCCAAGCACCAGGACTTGGCCAGTTTTGAAGTCTCAAAATGAGAGTCATCAAAAACTCATCTCCAGTTGTGATGAGGGGATCGTCACCCTTCCACGTCATCGTCATCGAACTTGGCGTGTAGTTCGGTCAGCAGCTACTGTCGACGGTCCGATGCCAGCATCATGGTCTTCGTGCTTTCTGGATTCCTTTCCTTCGATTCTTCTGTCAGTTCTTTTCTTTCAATCTTATTTTTGTGTGTTTTCTCCCCCTTTCCGTTCTACTAATCCCTCCCCCCCCCCCACCCCACCCCCCCCCACCCCACTTTTTTTTTGGGTACTTCTTGTTCGTCTTTTGCTTTTGTTTTTTCTTCTCCTGTTGTGGTTTTTCTAGAAACATTTACGTCCAGTAGTAATCCAGTCTACAGCTAGTAAAAATAGGAAAGGCGACAAAAGACATCCCTGTCGCACACCTGTTTTTATTTCCCTCATGAAGAACTCCACATTTCATGTCTTTATATGTTGCCTTTATTTAGTTAATAATTTTCTGTGCGATTCCATAGTACCCTTTCAATTTCCAGAAAGACTGCCTATCAATGCTGAAAAATGCTTTTTCACAGTCTATAAATCCAATGTAATGTGGTGAGTTCAGTTCAATGCTTTGCTCTATTATAATACGTAATGTGGCTATCTGATCAGTACAGGATCTGTTTGACCGAAAACCTGCCTGCTCATCTCTTAGCATTTTATCAATAGCATCTTTTAATCTTTCCAAAATAATTCTACTTAATATTTTTCCAGGATCTGACAGCAACATAATTCCTCTATAGTTTTCACACTCCTGTAGATCACCTTTTTTGGGCAGTTTCACCAGATATCCTTCTCTCCAGTCTGCTGGTATTTCTTCGGTCTCCCAGACTTTACTAAATAATCTATGTAGCAATTCTGTTGATGTGTTTATGTTGGTCCTGATGGCTTCAGCTGGGATACCATCTGGGCCTGACGCCTTGCCTTCCTTAAGAAGATTTATAGCTTTTCTAATTTCCTCTTTGGATGGTATCTGTAGTGAGTTCATTTTCTTCCCATTAATTTATGCCCGACAGATGACGTCAGTAATAAATGTAAGGGGAATGTTTTGACTGACTGGGATAATACGAGATTTGTGTCTGAGTTTCATGGGAGACATCTGAAAGTCAGGTTTTTTTTTATGTGAAACATGATTGTTCACGTGAACCATGAAGGTTGACTGGCAGGCTTCGTGTGAAATGCGAATTATCACGGGCCAGACACGATTTTCAGCGGTGGGGAATTCGTGAGAACGAAGTTATACAGAATATTCGAGAAGAAAATGACAGAGATCAGAGGGCTGTATAGTAGAGGAGAAAGGATTGAGAGGCAGTCTCGTTTAGGCCAAGGGAATTTGTACGTGAGAAGATGAAGTCCGGAAGAATGTTGGCGTCTGCATAGCGTGATTTCCCAATGCCTACCTGGCATGAAATAGCGGCTGACGGAAACGGTGGCCAGCTGTGAATGACTGTCGTCTGGTTGGATGGAATTACTGTGTTTCGCTAAGTTGTGGGATTAATTCTACGATGTTACAAAGGTATGACTGACTGTTTAGATCATTGAATAAGTAATCGATGAGTGATACTGTTGTGTATGAACATTTACTGACTGCAACATCAGCGAGTGAAAATAAACTGTACGTGTAACTTCTGAACGTCTGCCAGCGTCCATGTTTTCTCGTTCTTGTCAGTCGGTGAATGGAAGGATGCGGTGACTCATTCGAGCCAGCAATTAATAATAAAGAAGATCATCGCAGTATCTCACAGTTGATATCCAGTTCCATTTCTAAAGGCTGGATATCTGGGGGAACCTCTGGGCCTGGTCTATTTACAAGCATTTCAAAATATTCAACCCATCTGTCCATTTGATCTTTAGTGTTAGTAAGTACCTTTCCTTGACTATTTGTGATTGATCCAGTTGGCTGACTATATTTACCTACTAATTTTCTTGTGTTACTGTAAAGTTCTCTGAGGTTTCCTTTTGCTGCTGCCGTCTCAGCTTCTTGTTTTATTATTATTATTATTATTATTATTCATTAAGGAGAAATTCAAACCGCACGAACACCACTGACAGTGACTTGTCGACTAGCGAGAAAAGAATATTTGCTACAGCAAACACCAGCACCAAGAACTAACAACAACCGAGCCACAGTTGAGTGCATCAACTGCAGGCGCCCACAAGTTTGTCTTGTAGTTGGTTGACAGTAACTTTACCACGACGGTACGAGAGTGGCATCTAGGGAGACACTGGGACTTTACCACATGCACAACAGTAAATATGCTGTAGGAAACCTTGACTGTGGAGACGGCGCATCAACACAAGACGCAATCAAAAAAATTTTCTAAGATTTCACGGTTTAGCTGTACACAAGACATAAATCCTTGGACAAACCAACAAACAAACCTATTAAAAAGAGTACTCTAAAGGTTCTGAAATTTTTTTTCCTTCAAAAAACGGGGTTGGGGGAGGGGGCGAATTTATACGTATATTTAGAAGGGAAAAACGAGGTCACACAACAAAGAGAACGAATGGCTTTTTTCTCTGAAAGAGTAGGAGACAAAAAGACAAGTACAGATTTACGAGGGTTTGTTGTCATACTATAACGTGAATTCCGTTGTTGGAAATTACACAACATCGAGGGGAATGGTCGCCCACTTCAGTGTCCAAGGTGTGGAGGGGAATGGTCGCCCACTTCAGGGTCCAAGGTGTGGAGGGAAATGGTCGCCGACCCCAGTGTCCAAGGTGTGGAGGGGAATGGTAGTCGACCCCAGTGTCCAAGGTGTGGAGGGGAATGGTGGCTCACCTCAGTGTCCAAGGTGTGGAGGGGAATGGTGGCCCACCTCAGTGTCCAAGGTGTGGAGGGGAATGGTAGCCCACCTCAGTATCCAAGGTGTGGAGGGGAATGGTCACCCACCTCAGTGTCCAAGGTGTGAAGGGAATGGTGGTCGACCTCAGTGTCCAAGGTGTGGAGGGAATTGTGGTCGACCTCAGTGTGCAAGGTGTGGAGGGAATGGTGGTCGACCTCAGCGTCCAAGGTGTGGAGGGGAATGGTGGTCGACCTCAGTGTCCAAGGTGTGGAGGGGAATGGTGGTCGACCTCAGTGTCCGAGGTGTAGAGGGGAATGTTGGCCCACCTCAGTGTCCGAGGTGTGGAGGGGAATGGTGGTCGACCTCAGCGTCCAAGGTGTGGAGGGGAATGGTGGTCGACCTCAGTGTCCAAGGTGTGGAGGGGAATGGTGGTCGACCTCAGTATCCGAGGTGTGGAGGGGAATGGTGGCCCACCTCAGTGTCCGAGGTGTGGAGGGGAATGGTGGTCGACCTCAGTGTCCAAGGTGTGAAAGGGAATGGTGGCCCACCTCAGTGTCCGAGGTGTGGAGGGGAATGGTGGTCCACCTCAGTGTCCGAGGTGTGGAGGGGAATGGTGGTCCACCTCAGTGTCCAAGGTGTGGAGGGGAATGGTGGTCGACCTCAGTGTCCAAGGTGTGGAGGGGAATGGTGGCCGACCTCAGTGTCCAAGGTGTGGAGGGGAATGGTCGCCCACCTCAGTGTCCAAGGTGTGGAGGGGAATGGTCGCCCACCTCAGTGTCCAAGGAACCTAGTGTGTGTGTGTGTATGGGTGTGTGTGTGTGTGTGTGGGTGTGTGTGTGTGTGTGTGTGTATGGGTGTGTGTGTGTGTGTGTGTGTGTGTGTGTGTGTGTGTGTGTGTGGGTGTGTGTGTGTGTGTATGGGTGTGTGTGTGTGTGGGTGTGTGTGTGTGTGTGTGTTAACTATATGTGCCTGAATCCTCGAAAGCAAGTTTGACCTCCGTGCACTGGTCGACATTTTGATGGAATGTTTGGAAGAATTTAGAGAGGGATAAAAGTGAACTGAGACAGGGTGAGATGAAGAGAGGGAGAGAGAGAGAGAGAGGGATAAAAGTGAACTGAGACAGGGTGAGATGAAGAGAGGGATAAAAGTGAACTGAGACAGGGTGAGATGAAGAGAGGGAGAGAGAGAGGGATAAAAGTGAACTGAGACAGGGTGAGATGAAGAGAGGGAGAGAGAGAGGGGGATAAAAGTGAACTGAGACAGGGTGAGATGAAGAGAGGGATAAAAGTGAACTGAGACAGGGTGAGATGAAGAGAGGGATAAAAGTGAACTGAGACAGGGTGAGATGAAGAGAGGGATAAAAGTGAACTGAGACAGGGTGAGATGAAGAGAGGGATAAAAGTGAACTGAGACAGGGTGAGATGAAGAGAGGGAGAGAGAGAGAGGGATAAAAGTGAACTGAGACAGGGTGAGATGAAGAGAGGGATAAAAGTGAACTGAGACAGGGTGAGATGAAGAGAGGGATAAAAGTGAACTGAGACAGGGTGAGATGAAGAGAGGGAGAGAGAGAGAGGGATAAAAGTGAACTGAGACAGGGTGAGATGAAGAGAGGGAGAGAGAGAGAGGGGGGAAGAGAGAGAGGGAGAGAGAGAGAGAGGGATAAAAGTGAACTGAGACAGGGTGAGATGAAGAGAGGGAGAGAGAGAGCGGAAGAGAGAGAGGGAGAGAAAGAGAGAGGGATAAAAGTGAACTGAGACAGGGTGAGATGAAGAGAGGGAGAGAGAGAGGGGAAGAGAGAGAGGGAGAGAGAGAGAGGGGGGAAGAGAGAGAGGGAGAGAGAGAGAGAGGGATAAAAGTGAACTGAGACAGGGTGAGATGAAGAGAGGGAGAGAGAGAGAGGGAGAGAGAGAGGGAGAGAAAGAGAGAGGGATAAAAGTGAACTGAGACAGGGTGAGATGAAGAGAGGGAGAGAGAGAGAGGGGGGGGGGGAAGAGAGAGAGGGAGAGAGAGAGAGGGATAAAAGTGAACTGAGACAGGGTGAGATGAAGAGAGGGAGAGAGAGAGGGATAAAAGTGAACTGAGACAGGGTGAGATAAAGAGAGGGAGAGAGAGAGAGGGATAAAAGTGAACTGAGACAGGGTGAGATGAAGAGAGGGAGAGAGAGAGAGGGGGGAAGAGAGAGAGGGAGAGAGAGAGAGGGATAAAAGTGAACTGAGACAGGGTGAGATGAAGAGAGGGAGAGAGAGAGGGGAAGAGAGAGAGGGAGAGAGAGAGAGGGGGATAAAAGTGAACTGAGACAGGGTGAGATGAAGAGAGGGAGAGAGAGAGAGGGATAAAAGTGAACTGAGACAGGGTGAGATGAAGAGAGGGAGAGAGAGAGAGAGGGGGGAAGAGAGAGAGGGAGAGAGAGAGAGAGGGATAAAAGTGAACTGAGACAGGGTGAGATGAAGAGAGGGAGAGAGAGAGCGGAAGAGAGAGAGGGAGAGAAAGAGAGAGGGATAAAAGTGAACTGAGACAGGGTGAGATGAAGAGAGGGAGAGAGAGAGGGGAAGAGAGAGAGGGAGAGAGAGAGAGAGGGGAAGAGAGAGAGGGAGAGAGAGAGAGAGGGATAAAAGTGAACTGAGACAGGGTGAGATGAAGAGAGGGAGAGAGAGAGGGGAATAGAGAGAGGGAGAGAAAGAGAGAGGGATAAAAGTGAACTGAGACAGGGTGAGATGAAGAGAGGGAGAGAGAGAGGGGGGGAAGAGAGAGAAGGAGAGAGAGAGAGAGGGATAAAAGTGAACTGAGACAGGGTGAGATGAAGAGAGGGAGAGAGAGAGAGGGATAAAAGTGAACTGAGACAGGGTGAGATGAAGAGAGGGAGAGAGAGGGATAAAAGTGAACTGAGACAGGGTGAGATGAAGAGAGGGTGAGATGAAGAGAGGGAGAGAGAGAGAGGGATAAAAGTGAACTGAGACAGGGTGAGATGAAGAGAGGGAGAGAGAGAGGGGGGGAAGAGAGAGAGGGAGAGAGAGAGAGAGGGATAAAAGTGAACTGAGACAGGGTGAGATGAAGAGAGGGAGAGAGAGAGGGGAAGAGAGAGAGGGAGAGAAAGAGAGAGGGATAAAAGTGAACTGAGACAGGGTGAGATGAAGAGAGGGAGAGAGAGAGGGGAAGAGAGAGAGGGAGAGAAAGAGAGAGGGATAAAAGTGACCTGAGACAGGGTGAGATGAAGAGAGGGAGAGAGAGAGGGATAAAAGTGAACTGAGACAGGGTGAGATGAAGAGAGGGAGAGAGAGAGAGGGGGGAAGAGAGAGAGGGAGAGAGAGAGGGGGGAGAGAGAGAGGAAACATGAATCATTTGTTCAGTTAGTTTCCATTGAGGCAAGAGTGTTATCCTAGGCCGTTATCTGGGGCGATGAGCAGACGTATTGGAACCAAAAATAGCGCCACTGGTTGCAGGGCTGGAGGCGGGATGTGTGGAGCCGGGATGTGGGGAGGAGAGGGGCGCAGCAGCCATTGATGTCTGCAGGTGGCTGGGGCCGGTAGATACAAGCCCACTGTCCTGGCCTGACTCGGTTCTTGGAGACTGGGAGACTTGATGTTTCCTGAGTGTGCCATTTGCTGGCGACGTCAGTTTGGTACTTGGTTTATAATCAAGAGTGGCGAGACAATCAATTTGCACGTGAAGCGCTAGCAGGTAGAGAGTATCATGTGAAATTGCAAGCAAAAATGAACAGCTATGATATTAACATTGTATGTAACAATGAATAACTATGATATTAACATTGTAAGCAACAATGAACAACTATGATATAATATTAAATGCAACAACAAACAACTGTGATATCGAGATGTTGTTTATGAACTAGGAGATAAACATATAAAGTAAATATTTGCCTAGCCTGGTCAACATACATGTATATGTCATCTACAAAATACTATCATGTACAGCACACCATCATGTACAACACACCGTCATGTACAGCACACCGTCATGTACAACACACCGTCATGTACAACACACCGTCATGTACAACACACCGTCATGTACAACACACCGTCATGTACAACACACCGTCATGTACAACACACCGTCATGTACAACACACCGTCATGTACAACACATCGTCATGTACAACAAACTGGATGTCAAGCTGGTACCACGCCGGCAACAGAAAGAGCTGTAATCACAAACGGGGTGAGCAGTCGTCAACGAGTTGTCTTGTGTGTCTATGGGGATCGGGTGACTTCAAGAGTAGTTGCTCAACATCAACCCAGGCTTTCTTGTATGGAAAGACAGCAAAGTGAACGTTGGCAGCTTATAACCTACAACACGAGAGGCACGGGTTCAAATCACATAAGCTAGGTTTGACATTAGGGACTGGTTGATATCCAGGATCAAGAATTAAGAACAACTGTACGCACAAGACCGGTCAATGATTTTATTGACCATCAAGTAACCAAATGGTTTGGCCATAACATAGCATAAACAGGGAGGAGCTAGAGCCAAATACATAACAATAGCAGACTACAAAGCAAGAGGTAGACTAAGAAAAAAATGGGTGGATGGAGTAAAAAGAGACACTATTGAAAACAATATGACATTATCACAAGCACAATTCAAGACACCGCACCTGAGTCCTCCCGTGCACGCTTGACAGCAGATGCAGTCAGACAAGAGAAGAAAGAGACCATCTCAGATACGAAGTACTGACTACCCAAGCAGAAGAAACGACAAACAGGCTATCCAAGCAGAAGAAACGGCAAACAGGCTACCCAGGCAAAAGAAGCGACAAACAGGCTACCCAAGCAGAAGAAACGACAAACAGGCTACCCAAGCAGAAGAAACGACTAACACGCTACCCACGCAAAAGAAACGACAAACAACAGGTGGATCAGAAGTTTCCATTATATATGTTTTATCTTGGTCACTGATTGTATTTTTTACTGAGGTATCATTAGCTGGATGACGTCATGTGTGTGAAGACAACAGTTGTAGCCATCTTGAGCAGACTTGGCTATATGCTGATGTCATCAGTTTTAGAGCTGTACCTTCTCTAAAGCTTGTGCAAAATCCTTGATTAAATCTTCTGGGTCTTCTATGCCAATACTGCAAGATAAAAAATAATAATAGTAATAGTAATAATATTATAAGAGGTCTTTTGCAGAACGTTGCCACAATCACGCCACCACACCCCTCCCATTGTTTTCTTAGAAAGACATAGCTTCTTGAGAATTGCCCTAGATGTCTATGTTCAAATGCCAGTATCGCATGTCTACGTCCATCGACTCGGCGTGTTGGCTTCCAGCAACCACATCTTCCATTACTGTTCTTCCTAATAAGAGCAATGATAATATCTTTAACAAAGAAGACACGAAGCATGTCAGAAGCATGTCTGTCTGTTTACAAAGTTCAGGACTGATGAAACCAATCGTGGCAGCTTCAAGAAGACTTAGCTTTTTGCCCTTGGATGACCTGTGAAGGATTTGAAATGTGCTGTCTTGATAACAGTGTGTCCTTGTGTCTGACCTACTGTGCTATAATAACAACATATTCAGGATTTGTGAATACCGTCCTGTGACCCCGCGGGCAGAGTTACAATTATGGTCAGTGTTGATGCTTCTCAAGAAAGTGACCAGGTTTACCGCTGACTCTGTTGTCCCATGTGTGTGATGACTCTGGGGTTTTCATACATAACATAACCTACATACATAACATACATAACCTACATACATAACATAACCTACATACATAACATAACCTACATACATAACCTACATACATAACATAACCTACACACATAACATAACCTACATACATAACATAACCTACATACATTACATAACCTACATACATAACATAACCTACATACATAACATAAGCTACATACATAACATAACCTACATACATAACATAACCTACATACATAACATAACCTACATACATAACCTACTTACATAACATAACCTACATACATAACCTACATACATAACATAACCTACATACATAACCTACATACATAACCTAACCTACATACATAACCTAACCTACATACATAACATAACCTACATACATAACATAACCTACATACATAACCTACATACATAACATAACCTACATACATAACATAACCTACATACATAACATAACCTACATAACATAACCTACATACATAACCTACATACATAACCTACATACATAACCTACATACATAACCTACATATATAACATACATACATAACCTACATATATAACCTACATACATAACCTACATATATAACCTACATATATAACCTACATACATAACATAACCCTTGACCCGTCAAGGCCGTCGTCGTGTATGGGATGAAGCACTAACACAAGAAACTCGAAATCTTTCTGTCTTCTACTTGCTAAACAAGTGTGTGATAACTTAGTCCTGTCCATTTCTTGATGTTGTCATTCCAGGTTATTGTAATTCCAGGTTATTGTCATTCCAGGTTCTTGTTTAAACCCCCCCCCCCCCCCCTTTCCCCCTATCTTCTAGAATCCGATCTCACCACTCACCAGGTACCTGACTCACGCTAGCTTGCCATGTTTGCCCACTAACAATGAAACCTTCTGATGTGATGCAAATTTACGTATTTGGTTTGTGACATACTTATTAGTATTCTAACTAACTAATTCATTAAATTCGTCTACAGTCTAAACGCTTCTTCATACATCCACATTGAGAGTCCAACTGTCACATCCGTATTAGACAATAGGCAACACCAGTGATTTGTAAATATTGACCTTGACTGCGATGCTGACTTTGCTGGTTCACGCTGTATTCAGCTGCGACTTCTATCTATCTACTTGTACCGCACTAGGACATCACACACGCGATAGACATCCGATGACACAAAGTGACACCATGTGGATGAGGATCATCGTGGAGAGATCCCAGAAACCGCTTTCAGCCATTAGACCATATTTATGGCCGGGCTATATTGCGGCCCCTGGCAAGAGCCAGAGTAGGGCTTCAAACAACGAAAAATTGCTTCCCACATTGGAGACGACACGGTTAGTGAGCTGGGACATCGCGGCTGTGGCCATATCAAGTCTTGTCTTGATCTACTCTGGGGTTGAACCTGCCTTAAACAAAATGACCAGACTCTAGTTTCTGAGACTGTATGAGAAAGGAAACCTACCACTCACCAGTTCAAAGAAGTGCCGTTTTCTGTTTATCTCATAGCTATGGCGTGTGTAGTTGTTTTCATCCACTACCTTCTGTCTTTTGTTAGAAGTTGTTAGTTGTGTATCCTTGCAGAACCAACACCAGCATTGTGTGGGCTGTTTGTGGTTTCATCAGCAATTTTACATTAAGGAGTAGAGTTTAGAGGGTTGAGTTTCGGCACTTCGGGGCATAGTTTGGGCACTTCAGGACAGAGTTTGGGCACTTTGGGACAGAGTTTGGGCACTTTGGGACAGAGTTTGGGCACTTTGGGACAGAGTTTGGGCACTTCGGGACAGAGTTTGGGCACTTCAGGACAGAGTTTGGGCACTTCGGGACAGAGTTTGGGCACTTCGGGACGGTATGTGAGCCACTTCAAGTGGAGCTGGGTACACTGCCAGCTAACAGTTAAAAAAGGATGTGCTTTCTCTGTGTGGATGTGTGTTGTGTGCATGTATGTGCATGCTTGTGTATGTGTGTTGTGTGCCTGTCTGTTTGTGCGTGCGTCCATGCTTGTGTTTGTGTGTGACAAGAGAACAGACCTGATCCTCAACATGCCCGCAGTGATCCTGGACTCGACCATCTCCTCCTGGGTGAAGATGTACTTGCCGTGGGTCATGCTGTAGGGGTGCTCGAGAATACTCTCCACGCCACCCAGCGAGACTGCCAGCCGGAGGATTCGGACATTCTGGGCAAGTAGACATGCACACAGCTATATATGGATGTAGACATGGACACAGCTATATATTGATGTAGACATGGACACAGCTATATATTGATGTAGACATGGACACAGCTATATATTGATGTAGACATGGACACAGCTATATATTGATGTAGACATGGACACAGCTATATATTGATGTAGACATGGACACAGCTATATATTGATGTAGACATGGACACAGCTATATATTGATGAAGACATGGACACAGCTTTATATGGATGTAGACATGGACACAGCTTTATATAGATGTAGACATGGACACAGCTATATATGGATGTAGACATGGACACAGCTATATATGGATGTAGACATGGACACAGCTATATATTGATGTAGACATGGACACAGCTATATATTGATGTAGACATGGACACAGCTATATATTGATGAAGACATGGACACAGCTTTATATGGATGTAGACATGGACACAGCTTTATATAGATGTAGACATGGACACAGCTATATATGGATGTAGACATGGACACAGCTATATATGGATGTAGACATGGACACAGCTATATATGGATGTAGATATGGACACAGCTTACGTTTTGACATGAGTAAAGTGGCGCGAAGATCAGGTGACAGCAGAAGGTAATGATTGGCAGGGGTGCTGTGACAACGCAAACCATGGGTGTGGGGTGGTCATGGCCTCTTGCAATATTCTAGAAACAGGGCTCACAGAAGGCTTAAGTCTTGTTTAACTGTGCAGTAATAAGTAGTATGTGCTGACTAATAAATAAATATGTAATAATGGGGGAAAAAATGCTTGGAAAGAAAGCGTTCATGATCTAGGCGGAAGTCGGCAATAATCCTCCATGCAAATTCTCTAGAGTCGGGTCGGATGGTGGTGGGGGGAGGTTGTGGAGGCATCAACCTCCCAACATTTATGGGCGGTGGTGGGGAAGGGCGGTCAACGTGCCTGAGCCGCCATCTTACAGTTTCTGCCAACTAGAGCTCTTCAGAAAAAAAAAGCAATAATGTAGAGGTGGGTGAATTTCGCAGATAATAAAATCGAAATTGTTGAGGTGTAAGTGACGGTATTTCTAGCATCTCCACAAATGCTCGCAAATATTCATAAGTAACTATGTCACGTGATTAGGAAATAGATTGATAGCCAACCTCAGCCACGGTCCGTCCCCCAGACTCGCCGCCTTTAATCTCCGCCATGATCATGCCGCTGTAAGCTGTCATCTGTTTCCTGGCAACATCGTGCTGGGGATGCGACTTGAGGCCCGGGTAGCGCACTCTCTCCACCTGCAGACGTAAAAAATGAACATTTGCATCTTTCGACAGACC
>CAJHNH020003402.1:522500-553739 GCA_905116865.2 Candidula unifasciata | reverse complement strand
CCCCACGTACCTCACATGTGTGGAGAGACGAGGAAGTGTTTCCTTTAGTTACCCCACGTACCACACATGTGTGGAGAGACGAGGAAGTGTTTCCTTTAGTTACCGCACATACCTCACATGTGTGGAGAGACGAGGAAGTGTTTCCTTTAGTTACCCCACGTACCTCACATGTGTGGAGAGACGAGAAAGTGTTTCCTTTAGTTACCCCACGTACCTCACATGTGTGGAGAGACGAGGAAGTGTTTCCTTTAGTTACCGCACGTACCTCACATGTGTGGAGAGACGAGGAAGTGTTTCCTTTAGTTACCCCACGTACCTCACATGTGTGGAGAGACGAGGAAGTGTTTCCTTTAGTTACCCCACGTACCTCACATGTGTGGAGAGACGAGGAAGTGTTTCCTTTAGTTACCCCACGTACCTCACATGTGTGGAGAGACGAGGAAGTGTTTCCTTTAGTTACCGCTTTAGAGACGAGGAAGTTTTCCTTTAGTTACCCCACGTACCTCACATGTGTGGAGAGACGAGGAAGTGTTTCCTTTAGTTACCCACGTACCACACATGTGTGGAGAGACGAGGAAGTGTTTCCTTTAGTTACCCCACGTACCACACATGTGTGGAGAGACGAGGAAGTGTTTCCTTTAGTTACCCCACGTACCACACATGTGTGGAGAGACGAGGAAGTGTTTCCTTTAGTTACCCCACGTACCACACATGTGTGGAGAGACGAGACGAGTTAAGTACCACACATGTTTCCTTCAGTGTTTCCTTTAGTTACCGCACGTACCTCACATGTGTGGAGAGACGAGGAAGTGTTTCCTTTAGTTACCCCACGTACCTCACATGTGTGGAGAGACGAGAAAGTGTTTCCTTCAGTTACCCCACATACCACACATGTATTATCAGACGAGAAAGCATCGTAGTATCTTTTCATGTTTTTTGAAAGAAAAATCACACACATACTAGCACAACTTTGTATATTTCAAACAAGCTCTACACATGTGTATACCTTTGGATGCTGCTCCAGGAATGTAGCCACTTTCAAGGCAGAGGCACTGATTCGCTCCATTCTCAGGGGAAGGGTTTTTATTCCACGTAGTAACAAGCTGGAGTCATGAGGAGACTGTGGAAAAGGATGGACAACAAAAATCTTTAAGGTCTTCACATGACAGTTTATGTGTCTTAAATGTGTGACATTGTCATTTAAGGTCTTCACGTTACAGGTTTATGTGTCTTAAATGTGTAAAATGGTCATTTATCATTTCATTATGTATACTTGAATATAAAGATAACATGCATGATTGAAATGTCAGACGCGACTGCGTGCCGAATGTGAAAGCCTTGAAAATAAAGTTTGTTTGTTTATTCGTTCATTCGACAATCAAATACTTCATTAACTCACAATCAAATACTTCAATAACTCACAATCAAATACTTCAATAACTCACAATCAAATACTTCAATAACTCACAATCAAATACTTCAATAACTCACACTCAAATACTTCAATAACTCACACTCAAATACTTCAATAACTCACAATCAAATACTTCAATAACTCACAATCAAATACTTCAATAACTCACACTCAAATACTTCAATAACTCACAATCAAATACTTCAATAACTCACACTCAAATACTTCAATAACTCACACTCAAATACTTCAATAACTCACACTCAAATACTTCAATAACTCACACTCAAATACTTCAATAACTCACAATCAAATACTTCAATAACTCACAATCAAATACTTCAATAACTCACAATCAAAGACTTCAATAACTCACAATCAAAGACTTCAATAACTCACACTCAAATACTTCAATAACTCACAATCAAAGACTTCAATAACTCACACTCAAATACTTCAATAACTCACAACTGTTGGTGTTTTAGACAATGTCAGCAATGGTTGACAATATACCAGATATCGGAGCTAAATGCTACAGAAACATTCTGGGAGAAATGGTTGACAATATACCAGATATCAGAGCTAAATGCTACAGAAACATTCTGGGAGAAATGGTTGACAATATACCAGATATCGGAGCTAAATGCTATAGAAACATTCTGGGAGAGATGGTTGACAATATACCAGATATCGGAGCTAAATGCTACAGAAACATTCTGGGAGAAATGGTTGACAATATACCAGATATCGGAGCTAAATGCTACAGAAACATTCTGGGAGAAATGGTTGACAATATACCAGATATCGGAGCTAAATGCTACAGAAACATTCTGGGAGAAATGGTTGACAATATATTAGATATCGGAGCTAAATGCTACAGAAACATTCTGGGAGAGATGGTTGACAATATACCAGATATCGGAGCTAAATGCTACAGAAACATTCTGGGAGAAATGGTTGACAATATACCAGATATCGGAGCTAAATGCTACAGAAACATTCTGGGAGAAATTGTTGACAATATACCAGATATCGGAGCTAAATGCTACAGAAACATTCTGGGAGAGATGGTTGACAATATACCAGATATCGGAGCTAAATGCTACAGAAACATTCTGGGAGAAATGGTTGACAATATACCAGATATCGGAGCTAAATGCTACAGAAACATTCTGGGAGAAATGGTTGACAATATACCAGATATCGGAGCTAAATGCTACAGAAACATTCTGGGAGAAATGGTTGACAATATACCAGATATCGGAGCTAAATGCTACAGAAACATTCTGGGAGAGATGGTTGACAATATACCAGATATCGGAGCTAAATGCTACAGAAACATTCTGGGAGAAATGGTTGACAATATACCAGATATCGGAGCTAAATGCTACAGAAACATTCTGGGAGAAATGGTTGACAATATACCAGATATCGGAGCTAAATGCTACAGAAACATTCTGGGAGAGATGGTTGACAATATACCAGATATCGGAGCTAAATGCTACAGAAACATTCTGGGAGAAATGGTTGACAATATACCAGATATCAGAGCTAAATGCTACAGAAACATATTCTGGGAGAAATGGTTGACAATATACCAAATATCGGAGCTAAATGCTACAGAAACATATTCTGGGAGAAATGGTTGACAATATACCATATATCAGAGCTAAATGCTACAGAAACATATTCTGGGAGAAATGGTTTACAATATACCAGATATCAGAGCTAACTGCTACAGAAACATATTCTGGGAGAAATGGTTGACAATATACCAGATATCAGAGCTAAATGCTACAGAAACATATTCTGGGAGAAATGGTTGACAATATACCAGATATCGGAGCTAACTGCTACAGAAACATTGTAAGCTAGAGTGGCAAGAAGAGACCAGGAAGAAGTCATGTCTGACATTTGTCGAGGTTTGAACATCAAGTAAAACTGACCTAGTGACAGCTGTCACTGAAGCTGTGATACATTGACTAAATCAAATACCTCAAAGATTTCAATAAAACCGATGAAAGGCCTGGTCCCAGAAAGGAGAGGCAGGGAACTGCCAGCATGAAGGTTGACACGGGGTAACTGAAGATACTTTAGATATAAATTATATGATGCAGCTGACCCGGCAAATGATGAAGAGTCGTTCTGGGTAGAATTCGTAAAAAATATCTGGTGGTGGTGATGATGATTATAGTGATGATGATGGTGATGATGATTATAGTGATGATGATGGTGGTGATGATTATAGTGATGATGATGGTGATTATGGTGATGGTGTGATGATTATAGTGATGATGATGGTGGTGATGATTATAATGATGATGATGGTGATGATGATTATAGTGATGATGATGGTGATGATGATTATAGTGATGATGATGGTGTTTATGGTGATGTTGATTATAGGGATGATGGTGATGATGATAATGAAACGAAAATGATACCGCCCACAGAAGACTTGAATACAAAAGGTTTAGGGCAGCCAGATGTTGAGCGTCTGGATCTAGACAGTCCTAATTCCTGTCCACATATAGAACATACCAACATGCTACAGAATGTCCCATGTATGTCGACGCACATACAGAAAACACAACAGGGCCCCTGCGTGTAGACACATAAACAGAATACACAACAGGGCCCCTGCGTGTAGACACACATATGGAACATACAACAGGGCCCATGTGTGTCGACACACATACAGAAAACACAACAGGGCCCCTGCGTGTAGGCACACATACAGAACATACAACAGGGCCCCTGCGTGTAGACACACATATGGAACATACCAACATATTTCCGTAAGTGGTCTGGATATGTTTGAGAACCCGCCATTGTTCCACAGTTCGGGTGGTGACACAACCGCCGATCAGGTCCGAGTGGCCGCCCATGTACTTGGTGCTGTCGATCAACAAGGTCACAAATCACAGGTCACAGGTCACAGATCACAGGTCACAGATCACAGGTCACAGATCAACGTATCATTTTGGTAGCTTCTTTTTGTTTATTCATCAATAAATCAGTTCCTCTGGGCAGCGGTTTATAACAACAAAATACATTACAAATAAGCAAGGAAGTAAATCCTAGATAACTGAACTACAAACTTAAACTGCTCTTTCTGATGAGAAACGAGCAGCTGGGGACATGCAACACCACGGAACAATCCAAATAAGAATTGCATTTACAAAAATAGTAATTAAACAAACATGACCATAGTGACCGGTCAGAAAGACGATCCTTCATCTGTTGCCGGACAAGCTGTAAAATAAGGACAAAGCATTTCGAATTCCCCGACAGACAGATTTCTAAGGCTACAATTTCATTAAACCCCGACTATTCATTTTTTCAGTTCAGAACTATGTAAACAGAAAGGCATGGTAGTGAACCTACACTTGTCCTTGAACCTACACTTGTCCCTGAACCTACACTTGTCCCTGAACCTACACTTGTCCTGGTAAAACACGCAGTTACTTTTGAGAGTAAAGGATTGTGCACTTCAGTTGTGAAGGATTGTGCACTTCAGTTGTGAAGGATTGTGCACTTCAGTTGTGAAGGATTGTGCACTTCAGTTGTGAAGGATTCACTTATTTGCAGGGATTTTGTTCAATTGTTACTGTAGTACACCCAGCAGTAAACTGTCTAGTCTTTTGCTGTTTGTCTTTTTTTTTATTTAAAAAAAAAAAAAAAGACTTTTTTAAAGTGTGCTTGATGGCAAATAAATGCACTGACAAATTTCACATATGGCAAGTGCAAACATAACATAAAAAATTAGTTTCTATACTGCAGGCGATGAGACTGATCCCCGGTCCAACTCACCAGCTGTGCATGGAAAAGTCAACCCCATAAGGGATAAAATGTTGTAGCGCTGGACTCCCAAATGTTGCATCCACGCCCAGAAGGATGCCTCTGCTCCTGCAAAGTGCACCGAACCCATCAACGTCTACAACAACCAGCTCCGGGTTACAGGGAGTCTCGATCCAGATCAGCTGGTTCAGGAATACAACAAATAACGTGATTCGGTGCAGTTACTCTGGTGTTCAATGTGGTATTACATATATCAGTTACTCTGGTGTTCAATGTGGTATTACTTATATCAGTTACTCTAGTGTTTAATGTGTTATCACATATATCAGTTACTTGTTCTTCTTCTTCTTCTTCTTCTTCTTCTTCTTCTTCTTCTTCTTCTTCTTCTTCTTCTTCTTCTTCTTCTTCTTCTTCTCTTCTTCTTCTCCTCCTTCTTCTTCTTCTTTCTTCTTCTTCTTCCTTTTCTTCTTTTCTCTACTGCTTGAATGCCTCGCGTCGTCAGATCAGGTAGAGATCCCTGGAACGCGCCCTTCTGTTCTCTTCCTATAAAAAACTTTTCTGTGTCTGATATTTCTCCAATTCATCTTCTGCGTGGTCGATCTCTGGATCTGTTGCCGTTCTGTCTGTATAGCACTGCTCTCTGTGGTGCCCTGTCTGATACCAACCTTCTCGGAGATATACAACCGGTTAGCTGGAAGTATAACTCAACTGTTATGTTGCATATTTGAAACATCACTCAACTGTTATGTTGCATATTTGAAACATCACTCAACTGTTATGTTGCATATTTGAAACATCACTCAACTGTTATGTTGCACATTTGAAACATCATTCAACTGTTATGTTGCACATTTGAAACATCACTCAACTGTTATGTTGCACACTTGAAACATCACTCAATGTTATGCCGCCCAACTAAAACATCACTAAGCTGTTATGCCACACATTTGAAACATGATTCAACTGTTATGTTGCACATTTTAAACATCATAAAGTTGATCGGTCGCACACCTCAAACATAATTCAACTTGGCAAAATGGTAAAAGGAACTGTTTTAACATAAAAAATTCGTATGTGTATGTATGCTGAAAAAATAAGGTGTTTGGATATGTTCCCCGCTGGTTAGTTACCTTGCTATGCCACTGACTGCAACCTTGAAACAATGCACTCCACAGTTACTGCATTTCTGTGCTTCACTGATCCCCCCCCCCCCCCCCCCCCCCCCCCCCCACCAGCCAAAGGAACACTACTTTGGTATATCAGACCTAACACATCTACACAGACAGCCAGAGAAACAAGGGACATATAATTATAGTGACCGCTGACCACAGTGAGACTGATACCTTAGTGTTGGGCTTGATGTGTTTCTCCACCTCCTGGACGGTGATGTCGGTGACTGAGCTGATCTGCACGCCGAAGTCATCGCGCATGTGCTTCAATGCCGTGGCCGTGCCGGGGTAGCAAGGTAGCTGGTAGATCTGTGGGCATGCATGTTCACACGTTAGCTGTTCACACGTTAGCTGTTTACACGTTAGCTGTTCACACGTTAGCTTTTCACACGTTAGCTGTTCACACTTTAGCTGTTCACACGTTAGCTGTTCACCCGTTAGCTGTTCACACTTTAGCTGTTCACCCGTTAGCTGTTCACACGTTAGCTGTTCACACTTTAGCTGTTCACACTTTAGCTGTTCACACGTTAGCTGTTCACACGTTAGCTGTTCACCCGTTAGCTGTTCACACGTTAGCTGTTCACCCGTTAGCTGTTCACCCGTTAGCTGTTCACACGTTAGCTGTTCACACTTTAGCTGTTCATACTTTAGCTGTTCACCCGTTAGCTGTTCACACGGTAGCTGTTCACCCGTTAGCTGTTCACGCGTTAGCTGTTCACCCGTTAGCTGTTCACACGTTAGCTGTTCACACGTTAGCTGTTCACCCGTTAGCTGTTCACACGTTAGCTGTTCACACGTTAGCTATTCATACTTGAAGTAAGATCTTATCAATGACAAGCGCAGCACTTTACTGTGCCGACCAGCAGACCAAAGGGCATGACTCTGTATCGCTTGCTAGGTTGATGGACATTGGGGCTGCAACCTGGAGCTGCAAGAAATGAACATTTCACCAAGGAAACAAGAGGTTAGTTGAGTATTCTTTACAGGACGGTGCAGAACCAACCTCAACAGAACAGACATTATCAATCGTTTTACGCTTATGGAGCTTTTGATGAGGCGATCGAGGCACCCATAGATCTGTCTGAAGTACTGTCACGATAAACATCACCAATTACTAACAAACATATGGCGATTTTTTTTTGTTGGTTTTGTTAGTTTTGCTAGCGTTTATTTTTCGTCTTCTTTTGTGCCGCTCTTATGAAAAAATAGACTTGGCAAACCAATATACATGTACACATATACAAATTACTGGACATTTAAGAAAAATAAAGATACAGGACCAACCAACAAACAGAACATACCACGTGGTCTCCGGTTTTCAGAAAACCTAGAAAGCAACTGGTAATGGCGGCCATGCCACTAGCGAAGGTGAGACTTCCGGCGCCCCTCTCTATGACGTTGATGACGGCCTCGGTCGCTTCTGTGGTCGGGTTGGACAACCGGGAGTAGATGGGCCCTCCCTGGTGGACACAGACAGACATGAAACTCCGGGACAGTTAGTGCAGAAAACTGATCCTATAACAGTGTCGTAGCCACACAGACAGACAGACAGACTTGAAACTCCGTGACAATTAGTGCAGGAAACTGATCCTATAACAGTGTCGTAGCCACACAGACAGACAGACAGACTTGAAACTCTGTGACAGTTAGTGCAGGAAACTGATCCTATAACAGTGTCGTAGCCACACAGTCAGACAGACAGACAGACAGACAGACATGAGACTTTGTGTTAGATAGTGCAGAAAACTGATCCTATAACAGTGTCGTAGCCACGCAGACAGACAGGCAGACAGACAGACAGACAGACAGACGTGAAACTTTGTGTCAGTTAGTGCAGGAAACTGATCCTTCAGTGTCGTAGCCACACACACAGACAGACATGAAACTTTGTGTTAGCTGGTGCAGGAAACTAATCCCATAACAGTGTCGCAGCCACACAGACAGACAGACAATAATCTCTGGGTCAGTTAGTGCAGGAAACTGATCACACAACAGTATCGCAGCTACACAGACAGACAGAAAGACAGACAGACAGACAGACAGACAGACAGACAGACAGATAGACATACATAAATCTCTGTGTCAGTTAGTGCCAGTACTGATCCTAGAGTGTCGCAGCAGACAGACTCTTCTGTCTAGATGTGCCCTTACAGAGAAGACAGACTCTAGTGTCTATATGTGCCCTTACAGAGAAGACAGACTTTACTGTCTAGATGTGCCTGTACAGAGAAGACAGACTCTTCTGTCTAGATGTGCCCTTACAGAGAAGACAGACTCTTCTGTCTAGATGTGCCCTTACAGAGAAGACAGACTCTTGTGTCTAGATGTGCCCTTACAGAGAAGACAGACTTTACTGTCTAGATGTGCCCTTACAGGGAAGACAGACTCTACTGTCTAGATGTGCTCTTACAGAGAAGACAGACTACTGTCTAGATGTGCCCTTACAGAGAAGACAGTCTTTACTGTCTAGATGTGCCCTTACAGAGAAGACAGACTCTACTGTCTAGATGTGCTCTTACAGAGAAGACAGACTCTACTGTTTAGATGTGCTCTTACAGAGAAGACAGACTCTACTGTCTAGATGTGCCCTTACAGAGAAGACAGACTTTACTGTCTAGATGTGCTCTTACAGAGAAGACAGTCTTTACTGTCTAGATGTGCCCTTACAGAGAAGACAGACTCTACTGTCTAGATGTGCTCTTACAGAGAAGACAGACTCTACTGTCTAGATGTGCTCTTACAGAGAAGACAGACTCTACTGTCTAGATGTGCCCTTACAGAGAAGACAGACTTTACTGCCTAGATGTGCTCTTACAGAGAAGACAGACTCTACTGTCTAGGTGTGCCCTTACAGAGAAGACAAACTTTACTGTCTAGATGTGCCCTTACAGAGAAGACAGACTCTTCTGTCTAGGTGTGCCCTTACAGAGAAGACAGTCTCTACTGTCTAGATGTGCCCTTACAGAGAAGACAGACTTTACTGTCTAGATGTGCCCTTACAGAGAAGACAGTCTCTACTGTCTAGATGTCCCCTTACAGAGAAGACAAACTTTACTGTCTAGATGTGCCCTTACAGAGAAGACAGACTCTACTGTCTAGATGTGCCCTTACAGAGAAGACAGACTCTACTGTCTAGATGTGCTCTTACAGAGAAGACAGACACTACTGTCTAGATGTGCTCTTACAGAGAAGACAGACTCTAATGTCTAGATGTGCTCTTACAGAGAAGACAGACTAGATGTACTGTCTAGATGTGCTCTTACAGAGAAGACAGACTCTACTGTCTAGATGTGCTCTTACAGAGAAGACAGACTCTACTGTCTAGATGTGCTCTTACAGAGAAGACAGACTCTACTGTCTAGATGTGCTCTTACAGAGAAGACAGACTCTACTGTCTAGATGTGCCCTTACAGAGAAGACAGACTCTACTGTCTAGATGTGCCCTTACAGAGAAGACAGACTCTACTGTCTAGATGTGCCCTTACAGAGAAGACAGACTCTACTGTCTAGATGTGCTCTTACAGAGAAGACAGACTCTACTGTCTAGATGTGCTCTTACAGAGAAGACAGACTCTACTGTCTAGATGTGCTCTTACAGAGAAGACAGACTCTACTGTCTAGATGTGCTCTTACAGAGAAGACAGACTCTACTGTCTCTATGAGCTCTTACAGAGAAGACAGTCTCTACTGTCTAGATGTGCTCCTACAGAGAAGACAGACTCTACTGTCTAGATGTGCTCTTACAGAGAAGACAGACTCTACTGTCTAGATGTGCCCTTACAGAGAAGACAGTCTCTACTGTCTAGATGTACTCTTACAGAGAAGACAGACTCTACTGTCTAGATGTGCCCTTACAGAGAAGACTCTTCTGTCTAGATTTTCCCTTACAGAGAAGACAGACTCTACTGTCTAGATGTGCCCTTACAAAGAAGACAGACTTTACTGTCTATATGTGGCCTTACAGAGAAGACAGACTCTTCTGTCTAGATGTGCCCTTACAGAGAAAACAGACTCTACTGTCTAGATGTGCCCTTACAGAGAAAACAGACTCTACTGTCTAGATGTGCTCTTACAGAGAAGACAGACTTTACCGTCTAGATGTGCCCTTACAGAGAAGACAGACTCTACTGTCTAGATGTGCCCTTACAGAGAAGACAGACTCTACTGTCTAGATGTGCCCTTACAGAGAAGACAGACTCTACTGTCTAGATGTGCCCTTACAGAGAAGACTCTACTGTCTAGATGTCCCTTACAGAGAAGACCCTTAGATGTGCCCTTAAGACAGACTCTACTGTCTAGATGTGCCCTTACAGAGAAGACAGACTCTACTGTCTAGATGTGCCCTTACAGAGAAGACAGACTCTACTGTCTAGATGTGCCCTTACAGAGAAGACTCTACTGTCTAGATGTGCCCTTACAGAGAAGACAGACTCTACTGTCTAGATGTGCCCTTACAGAGAAGACAGACTCTACTGTCTAGATGTGCCCTTACAGAGAAGACTCTACTGTCTAGATGTGCCCTTACAGAGAAGACAGACTCTACAGAGAAGACAGACTCTGTCTAGATGTGCCCTTACAGAGAAGACAGACTCTACTGTCTAGATGTGCCCCTTACAGTGCCCTTACAGAGAACAGACTCTACTGTCTAGATGTGCCCTTACAGAGAAGACAGACTCTACTGTCTAGATGTGCCCTTACAGAGAAGACAGACTCTACTGTCTAGATGTGCCCTTACAGAGAGACAGACTCTACTGTCTAGATGTGCCCTTACAGAGAAGACAGACCCTCTACTGTCTAGATGTGCCCTTACAGAGAAGACAGACTCTACTGTCTAGATGTGCCCTTACAGAGAAGACAGACTCTACTGTCTAGATGTGCCCTTACAGAGAAGACAGACTCTACTGTCTAGATGTGCCCTTACAGAGAAGACAGACTCTACTGTCTAGATGTGCCCTTACAGAGAAGACAGACTCTACTGTCTAGATGTGCCTTTACAGAGAAGACAGACTCTACTGTCTAGATGTGCCCTTACAGAGAAGACTCTACTGTCTAGATGTGCCCTTACAGAGAAGACAGATTCTACTGTCTAGATGTGCCCTTACAGAGAAGACAGACTCTACTGTCTAGATGTGCCCTTACAGAGAAGACAGACTCTACTGTCTAGATGTGCCCTTACAGAGAAGACAGACTCTACTGTCTAGATGTGCCCTTACAGAGAAGACAGACTCTACTGTCTAGATGTGCCCTTACAGAGAAGACTCTACTGTCTAGATGTTTCCTTACAGAGAAGACTCTACTGTCTAGATGTACCCTTACAGAGAAGACTCTACTGTCTAGATGTGCCCTTATAGAGAAGACTCTACTGTCTAGATGTGCCCTTACAGAGAAGACATACTCTTCTGTCTAAATGTGCCCTTACAGAGAAGACAGACTCTACTGTCTAGATGTGCCCTTACAGAGAAGACAGACTTTTCTGTCTAGATGTGCCCTTACAGAGAAGACAGAATCTACTGTCTAGATGTTCCCTTACAGAGAAGACTCTACTGTCTAGATGTGCCCTTACAGAGAAGTCAGACTTTACTGTCTAGATGTGCCCTTACAGAGAAGACAGACTCTACTGTCTAGATGTGCCCTTACAGAGAAGACAGACTCTACTGTCTAGATGTGCCCTTACAGAGAAGACTTTTCTGTCTAGATGTGCCCTTACAGAGAAGACAAACTCTACTGTCTAGATGTGCCCTTACAGAGAAGACACACTCTACTGTCTAGATGTGCCCTTACAGAGAAGACTCTTCTGTCTAGATGTTCCCTTACAGAGAAGACTCTACTGTCTAGATGTGCCCTTACATAGAAGACTCTTCTGTCTAGATGTGCCCTTACAGAGAAGACTCTACTGTCTAGATGTGCCCTTACAGAGAAGACTCTTCTGTCTAGATGTGCCCTTACAGAGAAGACAAACTCTACTGTCTAGATGTGCCCTTACAGAGAAGACTCTTCTGTCTAGATGTGCCCTAACAGAGAAAACAAACTCTACTGTCTAGATGTGCCCTTACAGAGAAGACAGTCTCTACTGTCTAGATGTGCCCTTACAGAGAAGACAGACTTTACTGTCTAGATGTGCCCTTACAGAGAAGACAGACTTTACTGTCTAGATGTGCCCTTACAGAGAAGACAGACTCTACTGTCTAGATGTGCCCTTACAGAGAAGACAGACTCTACTGTCTAGATGTGCCCTTACAGAGAAGACAGACTCTACTGTCTAGATGTGCCCTTACAGAGAAGACAGACTCTTGTGTCTAGATGTGCCCTTACAGAGAAGACAGACTCTACTGTCTAGATGTGCCCTTACAGAGAAGATAGACTCTACTGTCTAGATGTGCCCTTACAGAGAAGACAAACGGACGAGTGGCCAGAGACAGCAAGTACACTCCAATTTGAGAAGACATGTGGACTTTTGTTTCTGTCAGTGGCCATGCTGGACAGCCGCCATTAGATCAGCATCCTTGGGTGAAGGCAGGAGCACCTGAAGCCTGTCTCGGGTTGTGTCAGAATTGATCGTAGAACAAATATTCTTTCTATCAATCATCCTACTACTTACAGCAAGCATCCTGTCACTTATATCACTCACTCTATTTGCTATGTCTTCTATAGCTGCAGACACAGACCACCCTTGGCACGAAGCTCGGGGTGCAGTTAAGGGTCAGCGACTGATAAGAGGGAATTCATGGATGGCTCAGGCAGAAGACACAGTCAGACAGGTGTGCATCCTTGAGAACATTAGGCGAGGAGATGAGTGGGTCAAAGTACCCCTGAGCAGTCAGACTTGTGTAGGGTCACGATCACACTGAGCCAGGAATGCAGAGACTGGCCAGCAGGTGCTACAAAGGTGGAAATTAAGCAATTAATTCAAGATAATGCTCGCCCAAAAGATTTGATAATTTACACAGACGGCACAGTGTCAAGAGCAAAAGAAGTGCTCTGGGGTTTCTTAGCAAAAGTTAATGGTCGACGTTTGGTGCAGGAGAGCCTAGCATATGATACCACAACATCCAGCTTAAGAATGGAGGTGGAGGCGGTCACTGTAGTTTTTTTTTTTGGAACACGACACACACACACACCCACACACACATACACACAACGTGATTGTAACTGACTCAAAAAGCATGCTAAGGAAGATCAAGACAGGCATGCTTCGTGCAGAGAGCATTCCTCGCTGAGGAGTATTGTCTGGATTCTTCTATACCAGGGCACGCCAGTGTGTGGGGAAATGAACAGACGGACAGTCTGGCTGACTCTGCACAACTTGGTGGAATACTGATGAATGATAAGGCAGACGTGGTTAGTGCCTTGTGGGAGAGCGTGTACAGTTCGGAGGAGCAGATGGTCACCACAGTCTGGTGAGATTGATGCAGTTGGGAGTGACGAGAGGTTCTGGCAGATGCTCGAGGTTCAGAGGAAAGGCAAGACAGACGTTTAATCATAATGCTACTGGCACTATTAGTATCGGAACTCTTCACTGACTGCTAAAGATGAGGACAGAGCGCTTATGGGAATGTCCCGAGTGCTGTGATGTCGGTTCTTGAATCAAATCAAAGCAATCAAATCAAATCACCATGACCGAATACCTGCTACTCACATCTGTGATGCCTTCCAAACAATCCTCCAACTTCTCCAGGACGTAGGTAGAGGAGTGGTAGATGGGCGCCACCAACGGCTGGGTCAGCGGCCCCTGCGGCGCCAAGCGCGAGGACGCCACGGCCGTGCTAGCGCCAACATCATTCAAGGTCAGGCCATCTAGGCCAAGGTCGTAGTTGCTCTTAGCGGGAGTGTGGCGAACGCTCTGGCGACTGCTGCGACAGGAAGTTACAACATACAGGAAGTTACAACATACAGGAAGTTACAACATACAGGAAGTTACAATATCGTCATACCATAGATGATCTTATTGCCAACTCAGCATGACTACACACATACACACACACGCGCGCGCGCACTTATAGCTGTGCCAGTTTTTATAAGAGAACAATAACTACAATAGCTGAACAATTGTACACAGTTACAGACACACAGTATACCAGAACAACAAATAATGGAAACACCATGTGGTACATTTAAGGACCTTTTGCCACGCCTTTGGCGTCCGTGGTTTAGGCGTTGCGAGTCCGACTCGTAATTCCAACATACAGCGATCGAAACCCACTGCTGGTTGCTTGGACTTTTATCATCGTATGGGGCGTCGCAGGTCGACCCAGCTTAAAAGGGTACCAGGGTGGCTGTCTTGGGGAAGTAAAGACGGCCGGCGTAATGCTGACCACATTACCCACCGAGTGCCGATGGTCTGTAAAAATATGGGCGCTCTTCCCATTTACCCGATTCGCCTGAAGATGTGAAAAGGGATCTTGACTTGACTGACTTGTCGACGCCTTCAGGCCTATGGGCGTACAGGGCTAGACCTATATTTTAAAGACCAACAGGCACTAGGTGGGTGTGGCGGTAAACCTCACGCCGGCCGCCTTTACCTTGAACCCATTTAAGGCTGGCTGGACCTGTTAGACAAGGTCAGTTTCACTGGAATCTGAACCCAGCGTCTAGCTGCTACACCTCGGCGGCTCCCATCGCAGAGCCTGTGTTGCTTAGTGTCGCGACCTCGTCCGATGGACAAGGCAACCACAGAGTCAAGTCCCCTTCACTGTTGAATCTCACTTGACAATGATGGCAGGATTCAAGTTTGAAGACGATCAGAAGAGTGATTTACCGAGGACACAATCCAAGAGATAAATCTTCATGTTAGGGGTTTCGTTATGATCCCCAGAAGGCGTCTGCAGACACAGCAGGATCCCAGACTACATCATCCAAGGCAAACCGACCAGCCCAAAGTACCAGAACAAAATCTTGAGACCAACTGTCCAGCCTGCTCGGGAGGACATAGTGGTCATGCTATCCTCCAATAAGATAACGTGTGACCTCCCTGAGCTCGTGTGGTGACTGACTTTGTTCCACAACAGGGGATCATCAGGCTGGTGTGGCCGACCCATTTGCCTGACCATTCTCTGACTGTGCATCTCTAGGATGTCCCTGGTCAACAAAACACACCCTGTCAGTGGATGTTGAGCAGCTGACGGCACATCTGCTTACAAAATGGAAAGCTAGTTCTTGGGATACGCATCCGACCCTAGTGGACTCGATGTGTCACGTTGTCTGGAATACCTTGCTACAAGCGTTGGTCATACCCGGGTTTTAAATGTCCAGTTGTCAAATATCTATTGTGTGGCTTTTGAAAAGGTGGATGGAAGAATTGCCATCTTCGTTGTGTTTGAATGTCTCTTTCCATTTCTTTACAGAATATGTGAATTTGGTATTCGATAAATTCCGTTTTCGCTAATATTACTTAGGTTTGTATAAGATTGTTTTATGGTTTCAGCCACAATTTTGCTGAGGTGTCCTTGACTTTTGACTTCTTTTACACACACACACACACAAACACACACACACACACACACACAAACACACCTTACATTGTCCAGGTAAAGAATATACTTAAGTACTCACACACAAACACACACACACACTCACAAACACGCGCGCACGCGCACACACACACCTAACACTGCCTGGGAAAGAATAAACTTAAGTACTCACACACAAATTATTGTTTATGCACAATTCATATATTATAATAAAAGGACATACACGTTTCAACAACATGAACAAACACTGACCTCATGTTGACGATGTCCAGCTGAATGACCTCTAACCTCCAGCTATCAGAAATACGTGAATGTCCGCACCTGGTGTTTCTCTGCACACACAAGTCTACCGCAGGGACAATAACTGTGTGGCGCTTGTCGTGGCAGGGGGAGACAAGCTACTGTCACCTGTACACTGGCGGACAATTGGACCGCTTGAGACAACTGGAATGCGTGCTATCATACAGGGTTGATTAGACTAGAGCACACAGCTGTTGGTTTTCAGGCCGCCTGTTCGCGTGTCCCGGCACACAGTGGTTCAACAACTTGAACTTACACAGTGACCGAGAATGCATGTCGTAAGAAATGACTAAGGACATTGTTATCATCACTTTCTCAACGTGCCGTGACTACAGAAAGGCACGATCCCAGTTGTTGACAAGCGAGCAAACAATGAGCCCTATAAATGGCAGACTAGATAGCCAACTACAGTCTCATGACGGGATGCTGGGAGTTCTCCACCCACCGGTTGTACCGTTTCACCTGCCACGAGACTTGTCCAGCAGCACTTATAGTTCATGGAAGGTAGAGATGACCAGGGTTGAACAGGCACTCTGTGTTCTGTCAGGATCAGTCTGTGCCCGTGTCGATACCTTCAGCTCTCGTTCAAGAGAACAACGATTTCCTACAGCGGGGCTGGGGACATTTGGTGTCGTCTGAGTCGCGTCTGCTGTCGCACATACATGCTGTCATCACTATCATCATCCTGTGGCATACAGTATCAAGATCAGCACTGAAGTCGATCTCTCCTCGTCCCTTAAGTTGAGCAGCTAAATTACTCTAGACTCTTAACGTCCTTACACGCCGGTGTACAGTGATTGTCCTTGCACGCCGGTGTACAGTGATTGTCCTTGCACGCTGGTGTACAGTGGTTGTCCTTACACGCTGGTGTACAGTGATTGTCCTTACACGCTGGTGTACAGTGATTGTCCTTGCACGCTGGTGTACAGTGGTTGTCCTTGCACGATGGTGTACAGTTGTTGTACTTGCACGCTGGTGTACAGTGGTTGTCCTTGCACGCTGGTGTACAGTGGTTGTCCTTGCACGCTGGTGTACAGTGGTTGTCCTTGCACGCTGGTGAACAGTTGTTGTCCTTACACGCTGATGTACAGTGGTTTTCCTTGCATGCCGGTGTACAGTGGTTGTACTTGCACTCTGGTGTACAGTGGTTGTCCTTGTACGCTGGTGTACAGTGGTTGTCCTTGCACGCTGGTGTACAGTGGTTGTCCTTGCACGCTGGTGTACAGTGGTTGTCCTTGCACGCTGGTGTACAGTGGTTGTCCTTGCACGCTGGTGTACAGTGGTTGTCCTTTCACGCAGGTCTTGCTCTTGCACGCCCAGTTAAGACTTTCCCGCCTTAGTTGTAAACTCAATTACATTCACAGACCAATTATCATCAATATTATTCTTTTTTTTTTTTATATTATCGTCATTCTTGATTTTAAATGCTACATTCTTCCTTTTTTCACCCAGTGTTCCCTCTTTTCCCTTATCTTCAGTCTCCGTCTTTGTCTTTGTCTTTGTCTTCTCCTTCTAACTTTACCTCACCCATCAGTCCCTGTCCTCGTCAGCAGCGCCCGTAGTCCTTTGTGCAGCTGCAGCACACACCCACACCCACTCTGTGCCAGCACACACCCACACCCACTCCGTGCCAGCACACACCCACACCCACTCTGTGCCAGCACACACCCACACCCACTCTGTGCCAGCACACACCCACACCCACTCTGTGCCAGCACACACCCACACCCACTCTGTGCCAGCACACACCCACACCCACTCTGTGCCAGCACACACCCACACCCACTCCGTGCCAGCACACACCCACACCCACTCTGTGCCAGCACACACCCACACCCACTCTGTGCCAGCACACACCCACACCCACTCTGTGCCAGCACACACCCACACCCACTCCGTGCCAGCACACACCCACACCCACTCTGTGCCAGCACACACCCACACCCACTCCGTGCCAGCACACACCCACACCCACTCTGTGCCAGCACACACCCACACCCACTCTGTGCCAGCACACACCCACACCCACTCTGTGCCAGCACACACCCACACCCACTCTGTGCCAGCACACACCCACACCCACTCTGTGCCAGCACACACCCACACCCACTCTGTGCCAGCACACACCCACACCCACTCTGTGCCAGCACACACCCACACCCACTCTGTGCCAGCACACACCCACACCCACTCTGTGCCAGCACACACCCACACCCACTCTGTGCCAGCACACACCCACACCCACTCTGTGCCAGCACACACCCACACCCACTCTGTGCCAGCACACACCCACACCCACTCTGTGCCAGCACACACCCACACCCACTCCGTGCCAGCACACACCCACACCCACTCTGTGCTAGCAGATACCCACATCCACTCCATGCCAGCACACACCCACACCCACTCTGTGCCAGCACACCCACTCTGTGCCAGCACACACACTCTGTGCCAGCACACACCCACTATGTGTCACCACACACCCACTCTGTGCCAGCACACACCCACTCTGTGCCAGCACACACCCATATCCACTCTTTTTCAGCACTCACCCACTCTGTGCCAACACACACCCACTCTCTACCAGCACACACCCACTCTGTGCCAGCACACACCCACTCTGTGCCAGCACACACCCACTCTGTGCCAGCACACACCCACTCTGTGCCAGCACACACCCACTCTGTGCCAGCACACACCCACTCTGTGCCAGCACACACCCATTCTGTGTCAGCACACACCCACACCCACTCTGTGCCAGCACACACCCACTCTGTGTCAGCACACACCCACTCTGTGTGCCAACATATGCCCACTTTGACCCTTGACTACCTAGGCTCCACAACAAACTGTTGAACAAACGTTACAAAGAAGATATCCATAGCAATATAAAGATAATAAAACACCGTCACAAGTGTTTTGTTCAGTATCAAACCCCTGTTGCAACATACTGACGGATGTGAGTTGTCGACTGTCTCGCAGTCTTTCAGCAAGACAATGTAGGCATTTGAGCTGAACCGCTGTCGAAATATTCTTTGAATACCATGAAAAGAAGTGGGTGCGGGGGGGGGGGGTTGCGGGGTGGGGTTGGGGGGGGGGAGAGAAAAGACTAGACTCACAGACTAGACTCAGTGACTAGACTCAGACACTAGATTCTCGTGACTAGACTCAGTGAAAAGACTCTCGTGTCTAGACTCTCGTGACTAGACTGTCGTGACTAGACTCAGTGACTAGACTTAGTGACTAGACTCAGTGACAAGACTCTCGTGTCTAGACTCTCGTGACTAGACTCTCGTGACTAGACTCAGTGACTAGACTTAGTGACTAGTCTCAGTGACAAGACTCTCGTGTCTAGACTCTCGTGACTAGACTCTCGCGACTAGACTCAGTGACTAGACTTAGTGACTAGACTCAGTGACAAGACTCTCGTGTCTAGACTCTCGTGACTAGACTCAGTGATTAGATTCTCGTCACTAGACTCAGTGACTAGATTCTCGTGACTAGACTCAGTGACTAGATTCTCGTGACTAGACTCTCGTCACTAGACTCAGTGACTAGACTCAGTGACTAGACTCAGTGACTAGACTCAGTGACTAGATTCTCGTGACTAGACTCTTGTGACTAGACTCAGTGACTAGACTCAGTGACTAGATTCTCGTGACTAGACTCTTGTGACTAGGCTCTCGTGACTAGACTCAGTGACTAGATTGTCGTGACTAGACTCTCGTGACTACACTCAGTGACTAGACTCTCGTGACTAGACTCAGTGACTAGATTCTCGTGACTAGACTCAGTGACATGACTCTCGTGACTAGACTCAGTGACTAGACTCTCGTGACTAGACTCAGTGACTAGACTCAGTGACTAGACTCAGTGACTAGACTCAGTGACTAGATTCTTGTGACTAGACTCTTGTGACTAGACTCAGTGACTAGACTCGTTTGACTAGACTCAGTGACTAGACTATCGTGACTAGACACAGTGACTAGACTCTCGTGACTAGACTCAGTGACTAGACTCGTGTGACTAGACTCAGTGACTAGATTCTCGTCACTAGACTCAGTGACTAGATTCTCGTGACTAGACTCAGTGACTAGATTCTCGTGACTAGACTCTCGTGACTAGACTCAGTGACTAGACTCTCGTGACTAGACTCAGTGACTAGACTCAGTGACTAGACTCAGTGACTAGACTCAGTGACTAGATTCTCGTGACTAGACTATTGTGACTAGACTCAGTGACTAGACTCAGTGACTAGACTCAGTGACTAGACTCAGTGACTAGATTCTCGTCACTAGACTCAGTGACTAGATTCTCGTGACTAGACTCAGTGACTAGATTCTCGTGACTAGACTCTCGTGACTAGACTCAGTGACTAGACTCAGTGACTAGACTCAGTGACTAGAATCAGTGACTAGATTCTCGTGACTAGACTCTTGTGACTAGACTCAGTGACTAGACTCAGTGACTAGATTCTCGTGACTAGACTCTTGTGACTAGACTCTCGTGACTAGACTTTCGTGACTAGACTCAGTGACTAGATTGTCGTGACTAGACTCTCGTGACTAGACTCAGTGACTAGACTCTCGTGACTAGACTCAGTGACTAGATTCTCGTGACTAGACTCAGTGACTAGACTTCCGTGACTAGACTCTGGTGACTAGACTCTTGTGACTAGACTCTCGTGACTAGACTCTCGTGACTAGACTCAGTGACTAGATTGTCGTGACTAGATTCTCGTGACTAGACTCAGTGACTAGACTCTTGTGACTAGACTCAGTGACTAGACTTTCGTGACTAGACTCAGTGACTAGATTCTCGTGACTAGACTCTCGTGACCAGAATCTCGTGACTAGACTCAGTGGCTAGATTCTCGTGACTAGACTCAGTGACTAGACTCTCGTGACTAGACTCAGTGACTAGACTCTCGTGACTAAAATCAGTGACTAGACTCAGTGACTAGACTCAGTGACAAGCCTCTCGTGTCTAGACTCTCGTGACTAGACTCTAGTGACTAGACTCGTGTGACTACACTCAGTGACTAGACTCGTGTGACTAGACGCAGTGACTAGACTCTCGTGACTAGACTCAGTGACTAGACTCTCGTGACTAGACTCAGTGACTAGACTCGTGTAACTAGACTCAGTGACTAGACTCAGTGACTAGATTCTCGTGACTAGACTTGTGACTAGACTCTCGTGACTAGACTCAGTGACTAGATTCTCGTGACTAGACTCAGTGACTAGACTCTCGTGACTAGACTCAATGACTAGACTCAGTGACTAGAATCAGTGACTAGATTCTCGTGACTAGACTCTTGTGACTAGACTCAGTGACTAGACTCGTGTGACTAGACTCAGTAACTAGACTCTCGTGACTAGACGCAGTGACTAGACTCTCGTGACTAGACTCAGTGACTAGACTCTCGTGACTAGACTCAGTGACTAGACTCGTGTAACTAGACTCAGTGACTAGACTCAGTGACTAGATTCTCGTGACTAGACTTGTGACTAGACTCTCGTGACTAGACTCAGTGACTAGATTCTCGTGACTAGACTCAGTGACTAGACTCTCGTGACTAGACTCAATGACTAGACTCAGTGACTAGAATCAGTGACTAGATTCTCGTGACTAGACTCTTGTGACTAGACTCAGTGACTAGACTCGTGTGACTAGACTCAGTAACTAGACTATCGTGACTAGACTCAGTGACTAGGCTCTCGTGGCTAGACTCAGTGACTAGACTCGTGTGACTAGATTCAGTGACTAGACTCAGTAACTAGACTCTCGTGACTAGACTTGTGACTAGACTCTCGTGACTAGACTCAGTGACTAGACTCGTGTGACTAGATTCAGTGACTAGACTCAGTGACTAGACTCTCGTGACTAGACTCAGTGACTAGACTCGTGTGACTAGATTCAGTGACTAGACTCAGTGACTAGACTCTCGTGACTAGACTCAGTGACTAGATTCTCGTGACTAGACTCAGTGACTAGACTCTCGTGACTAAACTCAATGACTAGACTCTCGTGACTAGGCTCAGTGACTAGACTCAGTGACTAGACTCAGTGACTAGATTCTCGTGACTAGACTCTTGTGACTAGACTCAGTGACTAGACTCGTGTGACTAGACACAGTAACTAGACTCTCGTGACTAGACTCAGTGACTAGGCTCTCGTGACTAGACTCAGTGACTAGACTCGTGTGACTAGATTCAGTGACTTGACTCAGTGACTAGACTCTCGTGACTAGACTCAGTGTCTAGACCCAGTGACTAGACTCAGTGACTAGACTCAGTGACTAGACTCTTGTGACTAGACTCAGTGACTAGACTCTTGTGACTAGACTCAGTGACTAGACTCTCGTGACTAGACTCTTGTGACTAGACTCGTGTGACTAGACTCTCGTGACTAGACTCTTGTGACTAGACCCAGTTAGTAGACATGCTCTGTCGGGGTCACGGAAACTGTGTCAGTGGTATCTGTCTTAGTCGTGACTTTAACTATCCGACAGCATCAGTGTGTGTCCTGACCTTGTTATGGCTACACATTGACTACATACATACGCAAACACACGCACACTCACGCACTAACACATTAGAACATATACACACAGGCATACACAGGCAAACAGACATCCCTAAAGTACCTCAATTTGCATTTTATCCTGCTCATTGCACACAGAGTTTCACACAAACTGCAAAAAAAGCGTCCTCTTCCCCAGGGAACCCCCAAAACACACACACACAAACTGCATAGAACAGTGTAAAATGTACAGCCCAAACCTGCACACCAAAAGAAATGCCAAATAACTACACTATAGGCTTCATCTACCACCCCCTGAAATATTGAACTGTCCCGTGACCTGTGGATTTTCCCTGTTTGTGGTCGGATATTGGGAAAGTACCGATTTTTTGGACTAGTTGGATGGAGCAAGGTTGATAGTTAACTCAGATATGCCCACTGTGGTTAAATCCAAAATCTCAGTGCGTACCTCATCTTTATTTAATTGTAATATTTTGTGTTAACCATCAACAAAAACAACAAGACAAACACATCGGAAGTATGTAAGATAAGCTCTAGTAATGTGAGCTACAATAAAGCCGATTGTTTAATGTGTCAGCTGTATTTTTATGTTGTCTACTGTGTACTCGTGTATATAATTCTTTGATCCTGACTTTCATGAGCGCACAGTTAGCACATCCACGTCTTGGTTGGCTGGAGAGATCCGGCTATGAGCCTAGAGTTGAACTTTGGCCAAAGCTTGGTCCAAGTCCTTGATGATGTCTTCGGGTTCCTCGAGGCCGATACTGGAGACAACAGAGATGAGTAAATATGGGGTCAACAGAGATACGTAAATGTGGGGTCAGCATAGATATGTAAATGTGGGGGTCAACATAGATACGTAAATGTGGGGTCAGCATAGATACGTAAATGTGGGGTCAGCATAGATGCGTAAATGTGGGGTCAGCATAGATACGTAAATGTGGGGTCAGCATAGATACGTAAATGTGGGGTCAGCATAGATACGTAAATGTGGGGTCAGCATAGATACGTAAATGTGGGGTCAGCATAGATACGTAAATGTGGGGTCAGCATAGATACGTAAATGTGGGGTCAGCATAGATACGTAAATGTGGGGTCAGCATAGATACGTAAATGTGAGGTCAGCATAGATACGTAAATGTGGGGTCAGCATAGATATGTAAATGTGGGGTCAGCATAGATACGTAAATGTGGGGTCAGCATAGATACGTAAATGTGGGGTCAGCATAGATACGTAAATGTGGGGTCAGCATAGATACGTAAATGTGGGGTCAGCATAGATACGTAAATGTGGGGTCAGCATAGATACGTAAATGTGGAGGGGGGTCAACCGAGATAAGTATATATGGGGTCAGCAGAGATACGTAAATGTGGGGGGGGGGGGGTCAACAGAGATACGTAAATGTGGGGGAGGGGGGTCAACAGAGATACGTAAATGTGGGGGGAGGGGGTCAACAGAGATATCTAAATAGGGGGGGGGGTCAACAGAGATACGTAAATGTGGGGGGGTCAACAGGCACAGGGTCTGCAGGCACGTCAAAGTGTTCCCTTCTGCAGGCATGTCAAAGTGTCCCCTTCTGCAGGCACGTCAAAGTGTTCCCTTCTGTAGGCATGTCAAAGTGTCCCCTTCTGCAGGGACGTCAAAGTGTCCCCTTCTGCAGGCGTGTCAAAGTGTCCCCTTCTGCAGGGACGTCAAAGTGTCCCCTTAGGGTTCATACTGGTCACTTCATAAGGGTCTCACGTGACAGCTAACTGGAGTCATTTGATAACAATTATTGATAACATGTCCTTTGTGCGGGCCACATTTGTGCGTGCACAGGAGCGTGGGCTACAGCTGCGCGGGCAACAGGTGTGCGTTCATAAGACCGCATGCTTGACATACACGCTTTACAGGATTACAGTGTACAGGATTACCACCTAAATAGACGGAATCCTACATCTACAAATCCCTGAAGCACTTTAAACCGCGTAGAAATTGTTCTGAGGCCCCAACGGTTACACAGTAACCTGCAGGTCTACAATACTGCACTTTCATTGTTACCCAACAGAAGAGGTCAAGTACAGATATTCAGCTGGTGGCATGCGTACTTAATGTTGCCCTCATAGACCCTTGCAAGTGGCCAGTGGATCATTTCCAGGTGTATTGAATTAACTGACTTCAGGCCTTTGGTCAGTGACGTCCCTTCTTTGGACCCCTGACTCAAATTATTTGAATAGCCTTGGATGTAAAGATACTTCTTCTGCTACTGACACAGTAACAAAAGAACAAATGTACAGTAGCAGACATATTCAACTGTGACAATAATAAACAATGGAAACTAAGATCAGGTATCTGTTATACACAGGCGAGAACCAAAGTAGCAGTCAAATAACTGAACCTACTGAATCAAGTTAGTTGCCTACATTATATCCAACGTCCACACCATCTTTTGGTTCTTTGTCTACGCCAAATTGTGGTGTTAGAAAGTGGAAGAATGGGCCTCAGTTTGAATAATGGGAAGACAGAAGTAATGGTGGTATCAAAGAAACAAATTATTCCTAAATGTGTAATAAAAGTCAATGGTGTTATTTTAAGACAAGTACAGAAATTTAAGTATCTGGGCACATGGATAACATCAGATGGAAGATGCATAACTGAAATAAGAAACAGAATTGGACAGGCAAAAACTGCATTTTATAAAATGAAAAACATCTTGTGCAATATATCCTTGTCATTGAGAGTTAGAAAAAGAATTCTTGCTTGCTACATACATCCAGTTTTAACATATGGATGTGAATCCTGGACAATCGGTAGGCAGGCCAAACAATTTTTGGAGGCCTCAGAGATGTGGTTTTACAGAAGAATGCTTAGAATACCTTGGACAGCCAAAAAGAGCAACCAAGAGGTTTTAAAAGAGGCGGGAGACCGAAGACAACTTATCAGAAGGAGACAGTCATCATTTTTCGGCCATGTTATGAGAAGAGGGAAAATAGAACATGTTGTGACCACTGGAAAGATCTGTGGAAGGAGGGATAGAGGAAGACAACGAGAGAAGATGCTTGACAGTCTTGTTGCATGGCATGGAGGTGTGTCGGCACACGAACTGATACATGCTGCAGGAGATCGCGGATTATGGAGAGGCATGATCGCCCACGCCAGTCGGCAAGGCACCTGATGATGATGATGATTTTTAAAAAACTGGCATGCTGAAACAATCAAAACAGCGCAAAGATGGCGAACCTGATTCGAAGCATACCGGGTAATATTCCGGACTCGGCGATCTCTTCCGGTTTCAGGAGGTAGGGTCCATGTGTCATGCTGTAGGGGTGTTCCAGGATGCTGTCTGTGCCTCCCAGGGACACCGCCAGCCTCACGAGTCGAACGTTCTAGACATACATAGACCATAGACACGTGTCAAAACAGCTGACCTCCACAGCCGTTATTTATACCAATCTATTTTTTTTTTTGCTCTCCATATTCTCTTATTTCTCCACACACTTCTCTTGTCTCTCCACACACTTGTCTTGTCTCTCTACACACCTGTCTTGTCTCTCTACACACTTGTCTTGTCTCTCCACACACTTCTCTTGTCTCTCCACACACCTGTCTTGTCTCTCTACACACCTGTCTTGTCTCTCCACACACTTGTCTTGTCTCTCTACACACCTGTCTTGTCTCTCCACACACTTGTCTTGTCTCTCTACACACCTGTCTTGTCTCTCCACACACTTGTCTTGTCTCTCCACACACCTGTCTTGTCTCTCTACACACCTGTCTTGTCTCTCCACACACTTGTCTTGTCTCTCTACACACCTTCTTGCCTCTCTACACACTTCTCTTGTCTCTCCACACACTTCTCTTGTCTCTCTACACACCTGTCTTGTCTCTCCACACACCTGTCTTGTCTCTCCACACACCTGTCTTGTCTCTCCACACACCTGTCTTGTCTCTCCACACACCTGTCTTGTCTCTCCACACACCTGTCTTGTCTCTCCACACACCTGTCTTGTCTCTCCACACACCTGTCTTGTCTCTCCACACACCTGTCTTGTCTCTCTACACACCTGTCTTGTCTCTCTACACACCTGTCTTGTCTCTCCACACACTTGTCTTGTCTCTCTACACACCTGTCTTGTCTCTCCACACACTTGTCTTGTCTCTCTACACACCTGTCTTGTCTCTCTACACACTTGTCTTGTCTTTCTACACACCTGTCTTGTCTCTCTACACACTTGTCTTGTCTCTCTACACACCTGTCTTGTCTCTCTACACACCTGTCTTGTCTCTCTACACACCTGTCTTGTCTCTCTACACACCTGTCTTGTCTCTCCACACACATCTCTTGTCTCTCCACACACTTCTCTTGTCTCTCTACACACCTGTCTTGTCTCTCCACACACCTGTCTTGTCTCTCCACACACCTGTCTTGTCTCTCCACACACCTATCTTGTCTCTCCACACACCTGTCTTGTCTCTCTACACACCTGTCTTGTCTCTCTACACACTTCTTTTGTCTCTCCACACACTTCTCTTGTCTCTCTACACACCTGTCTTGTCTCTCCACACACCTGTCTTGTCTCTCCACACACCTGTCTTGTCTCTCCACACACCTGTCTTGTCTCTCCACACACCTGTCTTGTCTCTCTACACACCTGTCTTGTCTCTCTACACACTTCTTTTGTCTCTCCACACACTTCTCTTGTCTCTCTACACACTTGTCTTGTCTCTCCACACACTTGTCTTGTCCTCTACACACATGTCTTGTCTCTCTACACACCTGTCTTGTCTCTCTACACACCTGTCTTGTCTCTCTACACACTTGTCTTGTCTCTCCACACACTTGTCTTGTCTCTCCACACACCTGTCTTGTCTCTCTACACACCTGAATTGTCTCTCTACACACCTGTCTTGTCTCTCTACACACATGTTTTGTCTCTCTACACACTTCTCTTGTCTCTCCACCCACCTGTCTTGTCTCTCCACCCACCTATCTTGTCTCTATACACACCTGTCTTGTCTCTCCACACACCTGTCTTGTCTCCCTATACACCTGTCTTGTCTCTCTACACACCTGTCATATCTCTTTACACACTTGTCTTGTCTCTCCACACACTTGTCTTGTCTCTCCACACACCTGTCTTGTCTCTCTACACACTTGTCTTGTCTCTCTACACACCTGTCTTGTCTCTCTACACACCGGTCTTGTCTCTCTACACACCTGTCTTGTCTCTCTACACACCTGTCTTGTCTCTCTACACACCTGTCTTGTCTCTCTACACACCTGTCATATCTCTTTACACACCTGTCTTGTCTCTCTACACACCGGTCTTGTCTCTCTACACACCGGTCTTGTCTCTCTACACACCGGTCTTGTCTCTCTACACACCGGTCTTGTCTCTCTACACACCTGTCTTGTCTCTCTACACACCTGTCTTGTCTCTCTACACACCTGTCTTGTCTCTCTACACACCTGTCTTGTCTCTCTACACACCTGTCATATCTCTTTACACACCTGTCTTGTCTCTCTACACACCTGTCATATCTCTTTACACACCTGTCATATCTCTTTACACACCTGTCTTGTCTCTCTACACACCTGTCTTGTCTCTCTACACACCTGTCATATCTCTTTACACACCTGTCTTGTCTCTCTACACACCGGTCTTGTCTCTCTACACATCTGTCTTGTCTCTCTACACACCGGTCTTGTCTCTCTACACACCTGTCTTGTCTCTCTACACATCTGTCTTGTCTCTCTACACACCTGTCTTGGTCCGTTTCGTAGGGCTGCGCTTAGTGTTTTTTTTTTTAGTTCTTGTCGTGACCAAACGGCCTTATACGGCTGATTTGGCCAGTGCGACAGTAACTTTACCACCTTCTAAACACATTTATTTTTCACATGTATTGTAATTACTCACTTTCACGTAATACCAGAGAGTCACATACATGTTCTATCAAACATGTCCTAATGTATGCATGTCTCGTGTCTCGTTTATGCATGTCTCGTGTCTCGTGTATACATGTCTCGTGTCTCGTGTATGCATGACTCGTGTCTCGTGTATACATGTCTCGCGTCTCGTGTATACATGTCTCGTGTCTCGTGTATACATGTCTCGTGTTTACATGTCTCGTGTATGCATGTCTCGTGTTTCGTGTATACATGTCTCGTGTCTCGTGTATACATGTCTCGTGTGTGCATGTCTCGTGTATGCATGTCTCGCGTATACATGTCTCGTGTCTCGTCTATGCATGTCTCGTGTCTCGTGTATGCATGTCTCATGTCTCGTGTATGCATGTCTCGTGTCTCGTGTATGCATGTCTCCTTTCTCGTGTATGCATGTCTCGTGTCTCGTGTATGCATGTCTCGTGTCTCGTGTATGCATGTTTTATGTCTCGTGTATACATGTCTCGTGTCTCGTGTATACATGTCTCGTGTATGCATGTCTCGTGTCTCATGTATGCATGTCTCGTGTCTGGTGTATACATGTCTCGTGTCTCGTGTATGCATGTCTCGTGTCTCGTGTATGCGTGTCTCCTGTCTCGTGTATGCATGTCTCGTGTCTCGTGTATGCATGTCTTCTGTCTCGTGTATGCATGTCTCGTGTCTCGTGTATGCATGTCTCGTGTCTCGTGTATGCATGTCTCGTGTCTCGTGTATGCATGTCTCGTGTCTCGTGTATGCATGTCTTCTGTCTCGTGTATGCATGTCTCGTGTCTCGTGTATGCATGTCTCGTGTCTCGTGTATGCATGTCTCCTGTCTCGTGTATACATGTCTCGTGTTTCGTGTATACATGTCTCGTGTCTCGTGTATGCATGTCTCGTGTCTCGTGTATGCATGTCTCGTGTCTCGTGTATGCATGTCTCGTGTCTCGTGTATGCATGTCTTCTGTCTCGTGTATACATGTCTCGTGTCTCGTGTATACATGTCTCGTGTATGCATGTCTCGTGTCTCGTGTATGCATGTCCCGTGTCTGGTTTATGCATGTCTTCTGTCTCGTGTATGCATGTCTCGTGTCTCGTGTATACATGTCTCGTGTATGCATGTCTCGTGTCTCGTGTATACATGTCTCGTGTATGCATGTCTCGTGTCTCGTGTATACATGTCTCGTGTATGCATGTCTCGTGTCTCGTGTATACATGTCTCGTGTATACATGTCTCGTGTATGCATGTCTCGTGTCTCGTGTATGCATGTCTTCTGTCTCGTGTTTACATGTCTCGTGTTTACATGTCTCGTGTCTCGTGTTTACATGTCTCGTGTATGCATGTCTCGTGTATGCATGTCTTCTGTCTCGTGTATGCATGTCTCGTATCTCGTGTATGCATGTATCGTGTATGCATGTCTCGTGTCTCGTGTATACATGTCTTGTGTATACATGTCTCGTGTATGCATGTCTCGTGTCTCGTGTATACATGTCTCGTGTCTCGTGTATAGATGTCTCGTGTATACATGTCTCATGTCTCGTGTATGCATGACTCGTGTCTCGTGTATGCATGTCTCCTGTTTCGTGTATGCATGTCTCGTGTCTCGTGTATGCATGTCTCCTGTTACGTGTATGCATGTCTCGTGTCTCGTGTATGCATGTCTCCTGTCTCGTGTATGCATGTCTCGTGTATGCATGTCTCCTGTCTCGTGTATGCATATCTCGTGTCTCGTGTATGCATGTCTCGTGTATACATGTATCGTGTCTCGTGTATGCATGTCTCGTGTCTCGTGTATGCATGTCTCATGTCTCGTGTATGCATGTCTCGTGTCTCGTGTATGCATGTCACCTTTCTCGTGAATGCATGTCTCGTGTCTCGTGTATGCACGTCTTGTGTCTCGTGTATGCATGTCTCCTGTCTCGTGTATGCATGTCTCGTGTCTCGTGTATGCATGTCTCGTGTCTCGTGTATACATGTCTCGTGTATACATGTCTCGTGTCTCGTGTATACATGTCTCGTGTATGCATGTCTCGTGTCTCGTGTATGCATGTCTCGTGTCTCGTGTATACATGTCTCGTGTCTCGTGTATGCATGTCTCGTGTCTCGTGTATACATGTCTCCTGTCTCGTGTATGCATGTCTCGTGTCTCGTGTATGCATGTCTCGTGTCTCGTGTATGCATGTCTCGTGTCTCGTGTATGCATGTCTCGTGTCTCGTGTATGCATGTCTGCTGTCTCGTGTATGCATGTCTCGTGTCTCGTGTATGCATGTCTCGTGTCTCGTGTATGCATGTCACCTTTCTCGTGAATGCATGTCTCGTGTCTCGTGTATGCACGTCTTGTGTCTCGTGTATACATGTCTCGTGTCTCGTGTATACATGTCTCGTGTATGCATGTCTCGTGTCTCGTGTATGCATGTCTCGCGTCTCGTGTATACATGTCTCGTTTCTCGTGTATACATGTCACGTGTCTCGTGTATGCATGTCTGCTGTCTCGTGTATGCATGTCTCGTGTCTCGTGCATGCATGTCTTCTGTCTCGTGCATGCATGTCTCGTGTCTCGTGTATGCATGTCTCGTGTCTCGTGTATGCATGTCTCGTGTCTCGTGTATGCATGTCTTCTGTCTCGTGTATGCATGT